>JAJONR010007544.1:0-30845 GCA_029582245.1 Solanum etuberosum
GGCGAAAATCTGCAACAAAACTCAAGAACCTCGACGAACGCTTTGATTCTCTCCTCTTTTCTCTTGTTTTCTCTTCTTGAACTCTCAACTAAAACCCTAGGCGTATATTAGGATTATAAAACTGAACCTAATAGGATTAGACCCTTAAAATCGTACTAAAAATGAATTAAATCTGATTTGGCAAGGAAAAGACCAAAGTACCCCTTACTATTTTCGGGTAACTTTCCTTAACTAGAAAGCCTGACTCCAAAAGGGAATAACTCACTCATCCAACCTCGAAACTTAGGAAACTTGGTGGCGTTGGAAAGATAATTCAAAGACCTTTCATTAGCTATCTTGTAGCCCACCTAACTCATCCTATACTGAGAGTTATGGTCATTTGAAGTTGACCCAAAACTCATAACTTAAGCATAACTTGCAAAATTTCAGATTTTGCTATTTCCAATTTATTTCTTTTGGGAACTCAAGGTGCTACATTTAGTGACCTTAACACTTAAGAAATTTTAAATTCCTCGATAAAATCCTACTCACAACGAAGGATGGTTCAAGTCTTAGCTCAAAAAATATCTGGGGTGTTACACGATGATTCAACCCTTTGCCTCTTCCAACATCGATCCTTGCTAGTTTTGCTTGTTTCTTGAAAGACCCGTTTACTAGAGAAAAGAATTTGGGGACATTTCTCTTTATCAATAGAAGTATGAACTACATCTTTCTTAGATGCCTTAGAGGAGTTAAGCTTCTTACTTTGATGTTGGGGAGCAAGTGGTGTCCTGACTTTTGAAAGTATCTTCTCGATATATTTACTTTTTTCTTCTAAAAGGGTAACAAAGTTTGACCCAACTTTCTTCACCAAAACTTCCAAATTATCCTCAAGAAACTTTCCATGGGATCTCTCCCACCAAGATGAATATCGGGTAGTGTAAAGCTTCTTTGCGGAAGTTATCGCAAGAGGAAATGTCGCTTTAGACATAGTTGCACGTGATATGCAAATGCGCCAATATCTAAGGCCTTCATCGAGCAACTCAGCACAAATATCATTTTCTAAATAGCCAGGAATATCTTGATGGAAACCAAATTGACGACTAAATTGGTGCGGACTATATGGCTCAATGACAAATGAACTTTCCCTCCTCAATGGAAGATAATTAACACGAAGGCTCATAAAATAAGCTAACTCTAACCTCTGGTGCTTTGGCATCATCAATATAATAAGTTTGGTGAGGCTTACTAAACATGGTTGCATTCCATACAATGCTTCACCCCTCCCCCCCCCCCGATGAATGCGCTTTCTTGCCTCGTCTTTGTCAAAATACTTTGCAGCACCTTCCCCAGAATATACTACCATTCATGGTAGAGAAGGTCCACTAGTAAGCGGATAGTGTGTCTTGAGATAATAAGCAAGCCAACCATAAACATAGTGAATAGGAAAACAAACTCTTAAATGGTCTAACTGTGAAGAATTTGAAATTTTATTTAAGCCATGATATATATGCTCACTAAGACCGGAACCGCAAGGCTAACCCTTTGACCGCTCGCCATTAAGCTTGCCATCTTGAAAGTTTTAGGCAGAATAAAATTCCCTTCTTCAGACGGAAATACAAAGGCACACAACCAACATGACTAAAAGGCTGTCAAATAAGTCTCATATTTTTGGTGTTTCGTTCCAAGCATAGAAAATACCATCCCGTGAGCACTTAACCATATGTTTATCTCGGTAGGTATCTCACATGTTGGATTATGTGTAAATGACAGATGTCAAGATTTATTCTCTTTTCTTGGGTAGCTAGCTCATATTTGAGATCTTTCTTGCACCAAAATTGTATCCATTCACTAAAGGAGACCCCTATATTACCATTATTTTCCTCTTTAAGATGATGAAAGACAACAAACATATACTCACAAGTTCAGGGAAGAAATTTTTCCTTCTTGTCATCAAAACTTGTAAGTTTTGTGACATTAGGTATCACTTCTTCGTAAGGAACTCCGCTAATTGGAAAGCCACCAAGAATATGCAAATCCCAAAGAGATTTGGATGCTTTTCCAGTAAATGTAAGTAATGTAATCGTTTGGGGGCACCAAGCCTCACAAAAGGCTTGTATAATATTGGAGTTCCGATCATAAGTAAAAAGATAAGCAAATACAACATCATAAATATATGCGTTGTTTAGAGTTTGCCCATTTTTGCTTCAGACATCTTCTATCCATTCCAGTATCCCGGAATGCATTGATATTCACTTTCAAGCACAATGTTGTCCCCCCAACGCAGTTCCTCTTGAATCATGCGGCGACCTAAATTTGAAAGAGTGCTTGCGATATTTGTACCTTGAAGATTTGGTCTCTCAAGATACCACACTTTGGAGGCATTATTAGATTTTTGATCGTATTCAGAAGTCCAACTTCTCAAATGAAGTGTGCTCCTCAAATGTGGCCATGGATCAACATAATGACCAACTAAAGAATTCTGGACCAAAAGCTTAGTCTCCACTGTGTTACCCTCCATTCCAATGATGAGATATTTGAGTTTAGAGGATGGGCAAGTATAATCCTTGAAGAAAAGTATTGTTCAAACTGCATTTAAAAAAAAGAGCATTAATATTTATTAATGATGATGCACGAAAGAAGATAAAATTTGAATAAAAAAAAGGTAGCTAAGAAGGGGAGAATAATTTAAGAATTAGGTATCTTATAAAGCTTCAAGTTAGTGATCTCAAGGCGGGGACGTTAAACACATCCCTTCACACCTTATGGTTAAGTATTCGGGATCTTATAAAGCCTCAAGGTAGTGATCTTCAAGGCGGGGACGTTAAATACATCCTTTCACACCTTATGTTTAAGTATTCGGAATTTCGTAAAGCCTCAAGTTAGTGATTTTCAAGGCGGGGACGTTAAATACATCCCTTCATACCTTATACTTATGTATTCAGGATTTTGTAAAGCCACAAGTGAGTGATCTTCAAGGCGGGGACGTTAAGCACATCCCTTCACACCTTATGCTTAAATATTTGGGATTTTGTAAAGCTACAAGTTAGTGATCTTCAAGGCGGGGACGTTAAACACATCCCTTCACACCTTATGCTCAAGTATTCAGGATTATGTAAAGCCTCAAGTTAGTGATCTTCAAGGCGAGGACGTTAAATACATCCCTTCGCATATGTTCAAGTATTCAGAATTTTATAAAGCCTGAAGTTAGTGATCTTCAAGGTGGGGACGTTAAACACATCCCTTCACACCTTATGCTCAAGTATTCAATATTATGTAAAGCCTGAAGTTAGTGATCTTCAAGGCGGGAACGTTAAACACATCGCTTCACACCTTATGCTCAAGTATTCAAAATTTAGTAAAGCCTCAAGTTAGTGATCTTCAAGGCGGGGACGTTAAACACATCCCTTCACACCATATGCTCAAGTATTCAAGATTATGTAAAGCCTCAAGTTACACATCCCTTCATACCTTATGCTCAAGTATTCAGAATTTAGTAAAGTCTCAAGTTAGTAATCTTCAAGGCGGGGACGTTAAACACATCCTTTCACACCTTATGCTCAAGTTTTCGAGATCTCGTAAAGCCTCAAGTTAGTGATCTCAAGGCGGGAACGTTAAACACATCCCTTCACACCTAAAGATCAAACTCTTGTTTTGTGATAATGCTCTCCATTGCGTAGCCTCCGCAAAATACAAATATTACTTATGTTGGTCTCTGAAAAGAAAGTCACAAAAAAGAGGGCACAAAAGTAACGAAAAGAACCAAGCAAAAATAAATAAATAAAATATACGTACCTTGACGAAGATCTGCAAAAAGAAACTTGTAATTGATGATGTTGAGAATAAAACAAATAATTACAGTAAGCCTCCTTTTATAGATAATAAGAGGCGGTGAGAAGATCCTTTTGCTAGGTTAACTATAATTCTTCTTTAGTTAGGATCCTAGTGGAGTACTGCTAGGAAGGAAATCTTTTTTAGGAAGGAAATCTTTTTTTCTATCTTAATTAAAATTCACCTTTAATTAGGATTTTATGTTGAATTCTGTAAGAATTGAAAGGGACAAAAAAGTGCAAATCTAGTCAAAAGTGGCACTGGCCAAGTGAGTTAAAGACCTAAGTGGAGTCTTATTATGGTGGAGTAATAATATATTAATTAAATATATTTATGGTTAAATTCAAAATACATGATATACAATTATCGTGTAATTAATACTTCAAGCCTAGTCTTCAAAAAATAAATTATTTTGACAAGACTTGAAGCAGGGGCATTTGTAATTATTTAAAATTTATTAAATATAAATTTATAAAATGATTCGGATTATATTAAATTTATGAATATATTAGTCCAAATAAATATTATGGATTAATATAATTAGGCTAATTATTTAAGTCCAACAAATATGAATTTAATTAAAATCCAATTTAATTGATTTGGGCTACAATAGATGAGCCCAATTTGCTAAGCCCAATTTCATCTCATCTTAGAGGCCCATTTTTTTGGTGCCACATGAAAATGATGTGGCATGCCAAGTCAAACAAGAAGCCAATAGGATCATGACATGTGTCAAAATGACATGCCCGCTCCATAAAGCCCACATGTCATGTTACTTAAATCTGATTGGCCGAAGAGAATCATTTTCCAATCACAACTCCTATATTCTAAAACTATAAATAGGGGTCCTCATAATTCAGAAAAGAGACAAAAAATTCTAAACAAGAAGCTAGAGAAAGCGCGTGGTACAAACGCCATAAAATTCTCTATAAGCTACAAGTTTAAGAATTCAAGCATGCAAGATCAAGAACGATCAATATCAAGACCATCGATTCAAGAATAAACTCGAAGCCCTTGAATTCAAGTAAAAGTCAAGATCAAGATAAAGTTCAAGTTCAAGTTCATCGAAGATTCAAGAACAAGCTTTTAAGCCATTGAATTCAAGATCAAGTTTAAGAAAAATTCAAGATCAACCCCACGAGCCCTTGAATTATATCTGAAAAGGTGAATTCAAAGGAATCATAAAGATTGTAACACTCGCACTTTGAAATAATAAATACGATTGTTGCGATACTTTTCCGTTCTTGATTATTGTTTTGTCGACGCAAATTTTACTGTCTACAATATATATATATCTTAAGAAAAATAAGAAATTGTGATCTCTGATTTAGCCATTTTTTCAATAAAAGAGGCTGGACTTGTGTGATACACCAAAATGTTACGTGTTGATTCCCTTGTTGATAAAACAAAATGTTAGTGAAAAATTACAAGATAACAATATTACAAGATTATAATTGAAAATAAAATGAATAAATTAAAAGTCTCTTCAGGCTAAGGCTCGTGTACCTCGCTTTTGTTAAGGAGATTCAAGTCCACTGCAACAAATGTTTCACCAATTTAGCAGTAGTTCTTATTGACTTGTCTCCTTCAGGATACAACAACCTAATAACAAGTATAACTCAACAAGCTCTGGACAAGAGTTGAGTCCAAAGCTCCAAAAAAAGAACATCCCCCTTCAACTAATAAAAACTCTCTTTTTGACTAACTTTTATGCACTCTATATTTTCTTGTGTGTACAAAACAAATGAAGACCACCACTATTTATAGTTGAGGAAGTCTTCCTACCAATTAATAGGAAGATAATGATATATTAAATAGTGAAAATAAATAGCCTAGAGGTTACATAGGTTACAAAGAATAATTGGGGAATAAAGATTAAGATAACGAGAGTAAAGACAAAGGCCACCATTGACTAAGAGTTGCTTCAAGAAATGGAATTGTAATATAACAAAATAGTAACTCCAAATGGACTAAAGCAGCAAATAAGTGCCACCAACGGGAAGTATCCATTACTCCCCACCTTCTACAAATGAAAGTCAACAAACGTATGTTCTAATGCAACAATGAATAGAGGAAGTAATGACAACGGTCAATGTGACAATGTTAATATGCAACATTTTTTATAACAATCTCCCACTCATATTAATATTAACCAAGAGAGTCTATCAATTGAAAGAAGATTACTATGCATACCTCCACTTAGTAAAACTGTAACTTTTATTCCAGAGCCGTAGTGGTCTCAATCTTGAACTATGACTGCTTAAGCGAAATAAAATATCACTGCCTATACATAATAATCAAGGTGTTGATATGATCTTTAAAAGCCAGCACGTTACGGTCTTGTGCTATCCCGATTTCATGAGTGCTTTTGAGAACAAGTCCAATTCTCATAGGAAGTGACCTACTTCTACACTCACATAGGTGAAATATGTCAAGAGTGGTCCTGTAAGTTTAAGACTCCACCCATACAGACTATATATTTTCATTAAGAGTTTTGTAAACTCAACCTTCACAAATTACTGCAGGAATAAATGCACTTACATCAAAGGGAGAAAATAAATACTAGTGCATTTTTTCGCAACAAGTCATCATATGATTAGTTTTTTCTTTGAACCTGGTTATAGGATATCTAGTCCCCAGGTTGGGTTTCCTCATATATGACTCAAGGATTTATAGACTTCAATCCCATCCCTTTCGATGTGCTCCATACCTTTTCTCTTTTTAAGGCCTTAGTAAGAGGATCTAAAAGATTATCACATGATTTGACATAATCAATATTAATGGTACCACTTGTTAAATATGATCTTACATTACTGTGTTTCCTCCTTATAGGTCTGAATTTATAATTGTAATAACCATTTTGAACTTTACCTATTGCAGCAGTGCTATCACAATGAATTAAAATAGGAGGAAATGATTTTTCAAAATAAGATATTTGAAATAATAAATCTCTTAACCAATTCTCTTCCTCACTAGTTGAAGATAAAGTAATTAGTTTAGCCTCCACGGTAGAGTTTGCAATTATAGTTTGCTTTTTTGATCTCCAACAAATAACACCACCACCCAGAGTAAAAATGTAACCAGTGATAGAACATGAATCACTGGATAAGGTGTTTCAATCTGGATTAGAAAAGGCTTCAAGTACAATATGCTATTTTTTTATAGAACAAACCACATTTTTTGTTCAAATTAAATATCTCAAACTCTTGTTATAACGTGTCAATGTTCATTACCTGGCTTGCTTGTAAACTTGCTAAGTACTCCTACTGCATATGCAATATCAGACCTAGTGCAATCAGTCATATATCTCAAAGTTCCAATTAAGCTAGCACATTTCTTTTGATTTATTACATTGTTTTCACTTTCAATAGGAAATAAGTGAACACTTGAATAAAAAAGAGTTACAACATGCTTGCAATCAAGAAAGTTATATTTATTCAAAAAAATTCGCAACATAATGTGACTGGTCAATAAAAATTACATCACATGTTCTTGTTATTTTTATTCCAAGAATAAAATTTGCCTCACCAAGATCTTTCATATCAAAATGGCTTCTAAGAATATTTTTAGCTTCATCAATAACATTCATGTTAGAGCCAAAGATCAATAAATCATCAACATATAGGTAAGTAATAACATGTGAATTATTCCAAGACTTATGATATATGCACTTATCACACTCATTTGTTTCAAACCCATTTTCAATTATGCCGGAAACAAACTTTTCATGCAATTGCTTCAGTTCCTGTTTCAAGCCATATAAGGATTTAGTAAGTTTACATACTTTGCTTTCTTAGCCTGCTTCAACAGAATACTCGGGTTGATCCATATAAATTTCCTCATTTAGGTCTCCATTTAAAAAACAGTGCTTACATCCATTTGATGAATTTGCAAATCAAAATTGCATCCATAGCCATTAAAAGTCTCATGCTTGTAATTTTTGTTACCAAAGAAAAAGTATCAAAAAATTCTAGGCCTTGTAGTTGCTTAAAACCTTTTACAACTAGTCTAGCTTTATATTTATCAATAGATCCATCTGGTTTCAACTTTTTTCGTAAGACCCATTTGCAATCAATTGTTTTACAACTCGGTGTTAAATCAACTAACTTCCAAGTTTTATTAGAAATTAGTGATTTCATTTCATCATTTACAACCTCTTTCCAAAAAATAGAATCATGTGAAGATAAATCTTCTTTCAAAGTGATAGGGTCATCTCCAACATTTAACACATAAAAATCAGGACCAAGATCTTTTTCTACTCTAGCTCTTTTACTTCTTCTTAACTCAAAATCATCAATTTCTTTATTTTTAAAAGTAGAAGTAGAAGAACTATGTAGCGACAAAATATTTTGTTCAATCCTTTGACCCCCACTATTTTTAGAATCAAAATTCTCATTAAAAATAGCATCTCCCAATTTTATTATAATATTATCTTCAAGATTAAAAAATCTATAGGCTGTACTATTTGAAACATAATCAAGAAAAACACAAGTTGTAACTTTCTTACCCAACTTTGTAATCTTGGAATCCATTAGTCTCACAAAGGCTAGACAACCTCAAACTCTTAGTTACCCCAAACTTGGCTTGTGACCTTTCCACAATTCAAAAGGTGTCAATATAGACTTTTTATGAGACACTCGATTCAACACATAAAAAGTAGTCAAAATAACTTCACTCTATAAATTTAAAGGTGCATGTGACTCAATAAGCATGACATTAGTCTATTCAACCAAAGTTCTATTTTTCCTTTCCGCTACACCATTAGATGAAGGAGAATAATGAGGAGTGGTTTCATGAATTATTCTAAATGATCTAACAAAATAGTTAAACTCATTTGACTCATATTCACGGCCTCTATCACTTCTAATTCTTTTTATTTTTCTACCAAACTAATTTTCAACCTCATGGAGATAAGTTTTAAGATTTTCAAAAGCATCACTTTTATTTTTCATCAAGTAAACATATATAAACTTAGAAAAATCATCAATGAAAGTGATAAAATATCTATTACCTCCACGAGTTAAAGTTCCTCCAAGTTCACAAATATTAGTATGAACTAATTCTAACAAATAAGTTTTTCTTTCAACTTGAAAATGAGGTCTTTTAGTGATTTTAACTTTACTACAGGTTTAACACTTTCAAAAAAAAATTAACCATTGGGATTAATCCTAAACTACTCATGATTCCAACATAACGATCATTAATATGACAGAAATGAGCATGCCAAAAATTGGTAGAAGAAAGCATATAAACAGAAGTAGAAACTTTATTCATTTCAACATTCAGTTGAAACATCCCATCACAAGAATACCCCTTTCCCACAAAAATACCCTTCTTCACAATTACATATTGATCAGATTCAATAATCTGTTTAAAGCCTGCTTTATTAAGAAGAAAACAAGACATCAAATATTTTCTCATGGAAGAAGTATAAAGTACATCTTTCAAAGTTAACACCCTTCCAGAGGTAAAACACAATTCGACATCTCCCGTTCCAAACACTTGAGTAGTGTTAGAACCACCAAGCATGATGGTTTTGGGTTCCTCAAAATGAGTATATATTTTAAACCAGTCTTTTTCATAGCAAACATGACAGTTTGCACCAAAATTAGCCCACCACCAATCAACATTCTTAACCATGTTTATGTCGGTAATCACCGCCACAAAAGGTTTTTCGGTAACGTTTGCCTGAGGGCTAGGACCACGTTTCCAGAATCTGTAAAATCGAGCAATATGACGACCCTTGCAACAAACAAAGCACGGTTCCTTATCTTAAACTTGTTGACTTTGTGCTTGGTTATTTTTACCATTATTTTTCTTGGGAGGTCTACCATTATTTTTCTTGAATTTTTTTTTCTTATGCTTCAAAGAAGTATTTGTGAGATTCAAGAGTAGCATTATTTGAAGTAATTAAATTTACCTGCGTTGTGATATTCTCTCTCTGATTGTAAAAGTGCATCTTGGCCTCTTGTCTCCTCTTCCATATGAATTTTCATTATCAACGTTTCAAGAGAGGTTTCCTTTTGTTTGTGGCGCGTAGTTTTTTGAAATTCCTTTCAAGAAGGTGAAAGTTTATCTACTATGCCACAAAAAATAGGATTATCTCAAATTTTAACCTCCTCGTACCTGAGCTCTCCAACAATCATTATAAAGTCTAGAGCTTGGTCTACCAGTGATTTTTTTCCACCATTTGGAAATAAAAAAAATCTACTAGCCGCATATTTTTTCGCTCTAGCCTCTTTGGTATCAAACTTACCCTGCAATGCTTTTCAAATTTTCTTTTCACTAGAGTAAGTTCTATCATAATAATCATAAAAATTATTAGATAGACATTTAAGAATATTATACCGATACTTATAGGAATTACCATCATACTTTCCCACTTCCTCTAGATGAGAAATAGTTTCATCATAATTCATAGATGTAATGTCAACTTTATTAGGATTCTTCTCAGTTAACATATAAGAGACATTGAGAAGACTTAAGTAGAAAAGTACTTTACCCTTTCATCTCTTGAAATTGTTACCATTGAATCGAAATGACTTGTTAAGGTCTCTCGTCTTGACATCCGCGGTTTTTTCAATTCTAGCCATTAAGAATATCCTTAAAATTGTTAGTGCAAAATTACAAGATCAAAAATATTATAAGATTACAATTGAAAATAAAATGAAGAAATCAAAAATCTTTTCAGGCTGAGGCAGAAATATCTCGCTCTCTTTAAGGAGATTCAAGACCACTGCAACAAATGATTTCATCGGTCCAACAATAGTCCATATTGACTTGTCCCCTCCAGGATACAACAACCTAATCACAAGTATAACTCAACAAACTCTGGACAAGAGTTGATTCCAAAGCTCCACAAAAAGAACACCTCCCTTCAACTAATAAGAACTCTCTTTTTGACTAACATTTATGCTCTGTATATTTTCTTGTGTGTACAAAATCAATGAAGACAACAACTATTTATAGTTGAGGAAGTCTTCCTACCAATTAATAGGAAGATAATGATGAAGTAAATGGTGAAGATAAATGGCCTAGAGGTTACATATGTTACAATTAATAATGGAGGAATAAAGATTAAGATAATGAGAGTAAAGGCAAAGGCCACCAACGGCTAAGAGCTGCTTCAAGAAATGGAATTGTAACATAACAAAACAATAATTCCAATAGAGTAAAGCAGCAAATAAGTTCAACCAACGGGCAGCAGCCATTACTCCCCACGTTCTGCAAATGAAAGTCAACAAACTTATTGTCACGGCCCAAAGTACACCCTAGACGTGACATGACGTATCATACCCCGAGAGGCCCTACACAAGTCACTTAGCATAGATCATACAAGATAATAGAAAATAAAAAGAGTTTAAAAGCAGCATTTTATATCAAAGAGTTTGACAAAAGTAGCGGAAGTCTAACATAAGTCTCAAAGCCATCTATTACATAATAAGGAAGTGATTGGAATGTAACTGATACATCACATACAAAATGTGAAGTGAAAATACATGAAAGCAATAACAGAATCTTGGTCCTCAGAACATGAGGACTCACCAATCTTCAATGTCTATATGGGGTCATTGCCAGGAGTAGGGGAGATAGGAGCGTCAGACCATATATTAGTGAAACAATGTAGGAAAAAGTATGTGTTAGTACATGGAATGTATCAAGTATGATAGCAATGCATAATAATTATGAAATAATGCTAAAAGGACTTTATATGACATGCAATGACCAAGCTAAATCATAAAATAACATGTTAGAAAACATAAGTCATAACTATGGTCAATGCAAGCTAAACATCTTTAAAACACAATTGATATACTTTTAGAAAGTAACCTTAGTTCATAATTGTGGGAGATTTACCTTTAACCGACATAGACCATGTGAGCTATAACATGGAATCTGGTGCCTATCCCACTCTGAAAAGAGATGTCCTTACTTGCCAAGGTAAGAACCATAAACTTCTAGCTTAGGTGTATCCACTAGCTAATGTCTTTCTAAGACAAACCTATGGTGACACATAGTTATGGGACATGGGTAATCGCCACTTATCCACTCAATGCTAAGCATAAATCCCATGGAATAGTCATTAATCTTAACTTATCTTATTATCCATGGAAGGTCACATCAAATATCCAATCCAAGCTAGAATTCATTAGGATAGCTCCTTTATCTCGATTCATCTTAGGTGAGAAAACCTTTCAATCTTATGAATCCTTTATGTGAGAAAATCCATTCATAATCATGTTTTGATTAGTATGTGAGAAATCCTTTCACAACAACAATAACAACATCGATGCTTTACTCTCAAGGAACCTTAAATCATTTACTTCGTTTTCATAAATAAACATGCATATCTTCGTAAATTCATCTTTTATAATTAGAAATCTTCATGATATGATCAAAATCTAGAAATCATGGATCATGCATGGGGTCAACTGAATTCAACTTAAAAACATGTAATTATCTCAATTCATGCATAAAAAGTCATAAAACAATCAATTAGATCATAATTAAAAAGAACTCATGAGATTGAATAAAACCCTAACTTCCATTAGAGAATTCTAACTTGTAAAATTGAAGAATATAGGAACCCTATAGAGGAAAGGACTCCATAGGTGAATACTATCATACCTTGATGTGAAAACCCACAATCAATGGTGAATTTGGAGACTTGATCTTGAAACCCTAGACTTCTTCTTCATGCTTTAGAGAGAAAAATATTGAGGAAGGACTTGATCAACTTTTGAGAATTTAGGAGAATGAGTTCAATTGAGCAATTTAGGGGTTTAAAACGTTTATATGAGGCCTAGGGTAGAGAATAAAATGACATAGTACTTGGTAAAGATTATTAGGAAGAGATCCAAAAGCCCCCCTTAAAATAGCTGCTGAACTCTATCGACGGTTGGACTTATGGTCCGTAGGTCTTTAGACGAACCGTACTAGTCAATCGTCGATGTGTTACTGGGACCTTAAATTTGACCCACTTTTGGTGGATCCCATGTACGGTTCGTAGGTCTTCCTACGACCCGTACATGCCATCTGTAGAACCCAACTTTGATCTTTAAAATTTTACTAAGTCTCGGGTGACCTACGAGACCTACCTATGAATCGTCGTTGGAATGACGGTCCGTCCTGTCGAGATGTAAAAAGGGTACTGGGACTTGACCTTTAAAAATTATTTTTATCACTACCTATAGTTGACACCTACGGCCCGTAGAAGCTAGTACGGTCCGTAGATGGGGATACGTAGATACAGACACCAGTCCAAACTGCATTTTACTTCTTTTCCAAATCTGAGTTGTTACAATATCTCCCCCTTGGGAACATTTGTCCTCGAATGGAACTCAAAACATCATAAGGAACATAGGAAAATGATCTAACAACATAACATGAATGCAATCACATTAATTCACATACCCGAGGGGTAAAATCGACTCCAAGCTAAAGCATATACAAAACATCATTTCATAAGGCCTATATGCGACTCATACTCAAATGCACATCAACATGGAGAAATCAATTAAATTAACTCATTTTCTCAAAAATTAAGTTTTTCATGAGCATGCATGCATAAGGAAATATGAGAATGACTAAGACATAAGGATGGACCATGATGAACTAGATACCACAAGCTAAAGTGGGGTCGGAGGGAAAGAGATTAGGGTAACGAGACTTCATATTGGCCTCGGCCTCCCAAGCTGCACCCTCAACTAACTGATTCCTCCAAAGAACTTTCACTGAAGCAACTTCCTTATTTCTTAACTTCTTAACTTGCCGGTCCAAAATCTCAACCGAAAGTTCTTCATAGGAAAGATTCTCCTTAACTCCCAAATGACCATCTAAGGGAACTATAGACATTGGATCTCAAATACATTTCTTCAATAAAGATACATAGAAAACCGGATGTACCGATACCAAATCATCAAGCAAGTCAAGTTCATAAGTAACTTTACCAAAATGCTTCAAAATTTGATATGGGACCACATATCAGGGACTAAGCTTCCCTTTATTTTCGAACCTGATCACACCCTTCATAGGTGAAATTTTTGAGTAGACCTAATCAAGAACATCAAACTCAAGGTCTCTCCTTCTAACATATGTATAGGACTTTTGTCAACTTTGAGCTATTTTCAACCTTTCTCTAATAAGTCGAACTTTCTCCATATCCTCATGTACCAACTCGGGTCCTATCAAGACAATTCACATACTTCAAACCAACCTATAGGAGATCTACACCTGTGACCATAAAGAGCAAAAAATGGAGCCATACCAATGATGGAATGATAGCTATTATTGTAAGCAAACTCAATCAAAGGCGAATGATCATCCCAATTACCCTTGAAGTAAATCACACAACTCTCAACATATGATCCAAAGTTTGGATAGTACGCTCCGCTTGCCTGTCAGTTTGCAAATGAACGGTCGTACTAAACTTAACATGAGTACCAAGACCATTTTGAAAAGATTTTCAAAACTGAGAGGTAAATTAGGTACCACGATCAGAGATAATGGATAAGGGTACTCCATGCAACCTAACCATTTCTCTCAAGTACAACTTAGGATAGTCTTCCGCTGAATAAGAAACCTTGATTGGAATGAAATGAGCTGATTTCATCATACGATCCATGATAACCCAAATTGACTTATGTTGCCACCGGTACGGGGTAAACCCACAGTAAAGTCCATATTCAAATCTTCCCACTTTCAAGTAGGATTGCTAATATCGTAGGACAAACCTCCCGGACTTTGATGTTCAACTTTCACTTATTGACAATTAAGACACTTAGCCACAAATTTCACAATATCCTTCCTCATCCAGTTCCACCAATAGACCTCCCGCAAGTCACGGTACATCTTGGTGGCCCACGAGTGAATGGAATATTGAGAACTATGGGCTTCTGATAATATTTTCTCCCTCAAATCATCAACATTGGGAACACACAAACGACCTTGATATCGAAGTACACCATCTTCCCCTTGAGAAAAATCCTCCACAGATTTCTTAAGCACCACTTCCTTTAATTCAACCAAATTCGGATCAAGATATTGCTTGGCTTTCACATTTGACATAAAAGACAATTTTGAACCATAACTCCACCTTTGTTGGAGTCAAACAACCAAATACCCAATCGGGCCAATCTATGAACATCTTGAACCTACTCCCTTTTACCATCCTCAATATGAGCAACACTACCCATTGATAACCGACTAAGAACATCCGCCACCACATTCGCCTTGCCTGGGTGATAGAGAACACTCATTTCGTAATCCTTTAGTAACTCAAGCCACCTCATTTGGTGAAGATTTAGATCTTTCTGCCTTAAGCATATATTGCAAACTTTTGTGGTCTGTAAATATATCAACATGAACACCATATAGGTAATGCCTCCATATCTTTAAGGCAAAAACAACCACCGCCAATTCTAAATCATGGATAGGATAGTTATTTTCATAATTCTTAAGTTGTCGCGAAGCATAAGAAGTAACTTTCCCATTTTGCATAAGGAAAAACCCTAGCCCAACTCTTGAAGCATCACCATAAACCACATACCCGTCGAATCCTTCCGGTAATGTCAACACTGGAGTGGAAGTAAGTCTATCTTTCAATTCTTGAAAACTCTTTTCACATGCTTCAGACCATACAAACTTAACCTTCTTTTGGGTCAATGTCATCAATGGAGAGGAAATCAAAGAAAACCCTTCAACAAACTTTCTATAACTAGCCAAATCCAAGAAACTTCGAATATCCGAAGGGGATAGAGGTCTAGGCCAACTCTTAACAACATCCATTTTCTCAGGATCTACCTCAATACCCTTACCAAAAATAATGTGATCAAGAAAAGCCACAGATCTTAACCAAAACTCGCATTGACTAAACTTTTCAAAGAGTTGTTGGTCCTTAATAACTTGTAACACAATCCTCAAATGATCGGTATGCTCATTCTCACTTCTTGAGTAAATCAAGATATCATCGATGAACATAATTACAAATATATAGAGGTATTATCTAAACACCCTATTCATCAAATCCATAAATACGGCCAGAGCATTAGTCAAGCCAAAGGACATTACCAAAAACTCAGAATATCATCTTCCTTCACCCTCAATTGTTGGTAACCCGACCGGAGGTCGATATAAGAAAAGTAACTTGCTCCTTGCAGTTCATCAAGAAAATTATCTATTCTTGGAAGAGGATATTTGTTTTAATGGTAAATTTGTTCAATTGCTGGTAGTCGATACACACACAGAGTGAACCATCTTTCTTTCGAACAAAAAATACTGGAGCACCCCATGGAGAGATACTTGATCAGATGAAACCCTTGTACAATAAATCTCGCAATTGCTCCTTTAACTCCTTGAGTTCTGTCGGGGCCAAATAATAAAGAGGAATAGAGATAGGATTCATAAATGGAAGAAGGTTAATAACTAAGTATATTTCCCTTTCGGAGGAACATTGGTAACTCATCAGGAAACACTTCTGAAAACTCATTAAAAATGGAGGATTCAGAATCTGTATCCCTAACCCGAACAAGGTGATATATGCAACCCTTAGAAATAATTTTCTTAGCTTTAAGAAAAGAGACAAAGTGACCCTTATGCATAGAATTTCCCTCTTTCGAATCTAGGATGAGTTCACTTGTAAACTGAAACTTGACTACTCGGGTTCCACAATCAATAGAAGCATAACATGAATACAGTCAATCCATACCGAGAATAACATCAAAATCTAACATATCAAGCTCTACAAGATCAATATGAATGACTCTATGGATAAAGAGACGGGACACTATCTATAGACTCTCTTAGCAACAATAACCTCACCAACAAGGGTAGAGACATAAAAAGGGTCTAACGACACATCAGGAAGAATATCAAACCTCATAGCCGCATATGGCGTCACAAAAGACAAGGTAGTACCGGGGTCAAGTAAAGCATAAACATCAAGATGGAAGCCTTTCAACATACCAGTAACCACATCATAAGAACCCTCTTGCTCATGACGAGTTTGAAGTGCATAAAATTTGGTTTGCTTCTCACTTCCACTAGAACCTGACGAGGGGTAAGGTTGAAACCATCAATGATTTTCTCCTTCATTCTTAGAAATTGAGGAACAATCCCTTATCTTATGATCTGTCTTGCTACAACCAAAACATGAGTTAGAACCGGCTAGGCATTTACCGTCATGCTTTCTTCCACACCTAGAACAAGTAGACAATGAATATCCACTCCTATTTCCTCCCTGAGGCATAGGGTTAGACACCCTATCTTTGTTGAATTTATGAGGAGCAGTGGAGGAAATTTGACTGGAAAATCTTTGTGGAAAATTAGAGTGACCATGGCCATTGGACCTCGAATGTGAAAAGTCACCGTCATCGGTCTTGGCCGTCTTTGCCTCCCTAGAATTTTCCTTAAGTTTCTCCTCTTCGATTTGTTGATCAGGAACCATGAGGTGCGAAATGTCCATATCATTGATGAGCATGGCATTATGGAATTTTAACCACCATCTCGGACCCTCCCAAAACAAACTTACTCATCCTTACCTAGGGCCGACAACCATAGTAGGAGCATACCTAGATAATTGTGTGAACTTCAAGGCATACTCCTTTACACTCATGTTTCCTGCACGAAGGTTGATGAATTCAAGTACCTGTGCCGCCCTCATTTCAAAGGGAAAGAACCTAGAAAGGAAATCAACCTTAAACTTCTTTCAATCAAGAGGACTAGCATCTACTGCTCTCTTTTCCTTCAATTGGTTGAACAGAACTTGAGCAATACCCTTAAGTTCATAAGCGGAAATTCCGCCTTCTCCACCGGTGTCACTCCCATGATCATTAGCACCTTATACACTTCATCAATGAACTTTTGAGGATCTTTCTCAACCTTGGAAAAATGAAACTCTAGAGGATTCATTCTAGTGAATTCTCTCACTCTAGTTGTCTCCGTACTCATATTTGGATTCACGAGGACCACAACCTCCCTATTGGCTTGAGCCGTCATTTCTTGAGCAAAAATTTGAAATGCATCCCTAAACTCCGCATTCGTCACTTGCTCGGCTAAAGGGTCGAGCGGAAGTTGAGGAGCTTCTCGTTCCACATTCTCTCCCACATTCCTTCTAGCATATGACCTTCGAGTGGCCATATCCTGAAAAGCATCGATTAAGGATAAGGAGAGAGACATATAGAGTTAAACTCTATCGCACAACTTTAGAGTGATGAAAAAAAGGATTTTCCTAAACATCTGATAGCCTCTCATTCATAAATGTGGCACGCTTCACACGCATGAAAATACTCTACTCGATGTGGCTTAGGAGAGATCCTAGGACATTTCTAAACCTTGTACTCTGAATACCAAATTTTTAACGACCCAAAGTACACCCTAGATGCGACATGGCGTATAAGACCCCGAGAGGCCCTACACAAGCCTCTTAGAATACATCATATAAGATAATAGAAAACCAAAAGAGTTTAAAAGTAGCATTATATATAAAAGAGTTTGACAAAAGTACCAGAAATCTAACATAAATCTCAAAGCAATCTACTACATCATAAGGAAGTGATTGGAACGTAACCCATACATCACATACAAAATCTGAAGTGAAAAGACATGAAAGCAATAATAGAATCTCGGTCCTCAGAATATGAGGACTTACCAATCTTCAATATCTATAGGAGATCACTAGCCACGAGTATGGGAGGTAGGAGCATCAGACCCTACATTAGTGAAATAATGTAGGCAAAAATATGTGTTAGTACATGGAATGTACGAAGTATGATAGCAATGCATAAGATTTATAAAATCATGCTAAAAGGACTTTATATGACATGCAATGACCAAGCTAAATCATAAAATAATACGTTAGAAACCATAAGTCATAACCACGGTCAATGCAAGCTAAAAATCTTTAAAACATAATTGAGATACTTTTAGAAAGTAACCTTGGTTCATTATTATGGGAGATTTATCTTTAACCGACATAGACCTTGTGAGTTGTAACATGGAATCTGTTTTCTATCTCACACCGTAAAGAGATGTCCTTACTTGCCAAGGTAAGAATCATAAACTTCTAGCTGAGGTGGATCCACTAGCTAATGCCTATCTAAGACAAACCTATGGTGGCACATAGTTATGGGACATGGATAATCGCCACTAATCCACTCGGAGCTAAGCATAAATCCCACAAAATAGTCATTAATTTTAAGTTATCTTATTATCCATGAAAGGTCACATCAAGTAGTCAATCCACACTAGAATTTATTAGGATAGCTTCTTAATCTCGATTCATCTAAGGTGAGAAAACCTTTCAACCTTATGAATCCTTTATGCGAGAAAATCCTTTTACAATCATATTTTGAGTAGTATGAGAAATACTTTCACAACAACAATAACAACATCAATGTTTTACTCTCAAAACAAGCTTAAATCATTTACTTCATTTTCATAAAGAAAAATGCATATCTTCATAAATTCATCTTTCATAATTCAAAAGCGTCATCATATGATTAAAATCTAGAAATAATAGATCAAGCATGGGTTCAAGTGAATTTGACTTAAAAGCATATAATTATCTCAATTCATACATAAAAGGACATAAAATAATCAATTATCTCATAATTGAAAAGAACCCATGAGATTTTACAAAATCCTAACTTCCATTAGAGAATTCTAACTTGTAAAAGTGGAGAATTTAGGAACCCTATGGAGGAAAGGACTTCATAGATGAATACTATCATACGTTGATGTCAAAAGCCCACAATCAATGATGAATTTGGAGAATTGATCTTGAAACCCTAGACTTCTTCTTCAAGATTTAGAGAGAGAAATATTGGGGAAGAACTTGATCAACTTTTGAGAATTTAGGACAATGAGATTAATTGGGTAATTTGGGGGTTTAAAACATTTATATAAGGCCTAGGATAGAGAATAAAATGATATAGAATTGGGTTCAGATTATTAAGAAAAGACCCAAAAGCCTCCCTTAAAATAACTGTCGAACTCCATTGACGGTTGGACCTACGGTTTGTAGGTCCTTAGACGGACCGTACTGGTCAATCGTCGATGGGTTACATGGACCTTAAGATTGACCCAATCTCGATGGATCACATGTACGGTTCGTATGTCTTCCTCCAACGCCATCCGTAGAACCCAACTTTGACCTTTAAAATATCACTAAGTTTGGGGATGACCTACGAGACCTACCTGCGACTCTTCGAAGGAATGACGGACCGTCCTGTCTAATTGTCAAAAGGGTACTGAGACTTGACCTTTTAAAATTATTTTTCCCATTACCTACGGTTTCCACCTACGGCCTGTTTAAGCTACTACGGTCCGTAGATGGGGATCCGTAGATACAGACACCAGTCCAAACTGCATTTTTCCTTCTTTTCCAAATCCAAGGTATTACATGTATGTTCTAATGCAACAATGAATAGAGGAATTAATGACAATGGTTAATGTTGCAATGTTAATATGCAACATTTTTTATAATATTAAAATGCCCCACACTAACAAAAAATATTTCAAATTTTACCATAAACATAATCCCAACTGGGTAAGAAAGCAATATTTTATTGATCCAAATTCTTTTATCTACCATTGTCTAGACTAGAATACTGAAAGGGAGTCTTGAAATATTATTAAAATTATCTCTGTATGATCTATAGTTTATGAGTTTGAACCATGAAAATAGTTATTAATATTGCAATATGTTGGTCGTTTACATGCATCACACTCCTTGAATGCGGCCCTTATTCGAACTCTACATAAATATGAAATGTTTTGTACACCAAAGTACTCTTAACTAGACTAGAATATTATTTTGTGGTATAGACTAAATGATCAAAATTGTCCTTAATACATGAGTAATGTTTTATCTTGGTCCTTAATATATAACAAATGTGTTTATTTTGGTCTTTAATGTACTTCACTTGATTGAAATGGTTCTTAATATAGCAAGATGTGTTCACTTTGGTCCTTTACCTTAAACCTAACAATTTTTTTAAATGAAGTGTTAAATTTAATTGTGGACCTCACGTGATTAACAAAATTCACCATTGTTGTCTTCTATGTTAGCTTCAAATGTGCATGAACACAGAAAGGATCAAACATGACTTTTTTTATATAAAAAAATCCCCTTTAAGTATCTTTTAGGAAAAACAGAAATGGGTATTAGGTCAGTGGAATAATATATTAGTAAAGAGAAAATTGTAAACTTTGTTGGAGAAAGTAGAGAAAATGGTGTTAGATTTTATGAAGAGATTTTTTTTGGAACTAACAAAGAAGACAATAATAGTGAATTTTGTTAGCCATGTAGGGTCTACAATTAAATTTAACATTTTTTTTGATAAATCTGGTAGCTTTAAGGTAAAGGATAAAAATAAATACATTTTATTATATATTAAGGACCATTTTAAATAAGTGAAATCTTTTAAGAATCAAAATAAACACTTTCATTATACATTAAGGACCACCTCAATCAAGTAAAATGTATTTTTGACCAAAATAAAAAATTACCTGTATATTAAGGACCATTTTGATCATTTTCTCCACTATAACATTACCATCATAGTGAAGGGAATCATCAGTTCACTTTGTCTGAATATGCTTTAAATGCAAAATTCTCAAAAAGCAATTTGATATTTCATACGTCCCTTTCTACTTGTCAAATTTTAACTTGGCACACCTATTAAGCAAATAATAAATGAGATAGTGAGTTTACCATCTTACGTTTATTAATTGATAAGGTTTCACATATATTTACTCAATACATATTTCAAAGACATTAACTCAATGCTAATAAATTGAGGATATAATAGAAAAAATAAATTTTTCCTTCCTTGATTTGTCAAAAATGACATGTAAAAATAAAAATCAAATTAGAAAATATTTGGTAAGTAAATAGGAACGGAGGAAGTATTGTTCAGAGAGTAGAGAGGACCTTCTTCCACTGATTTCATTCAATGAGAAATAAAGTCTTAGCTTTTTTTCCTCAGTAGCATCAATTCCTATCATTGTACAAGATGGGTCACATAAATACGAGTTCGAAACCTATTTGAGCCATAAAGAGACAAAATTGATACAAATAAGCCACCGTTTTAGGATGCAACTAAAATAGGCTTAGTGTAATTTTTTTTCCATTTTATCAAAAAAAATTAAACGGCAGATGTTAAAACAGTTAACGTCTAAATTTTAATATAAAATAAAAGTTTTTCTTACACTTTAAAATGGTACTTTTTCTTTCACTTTATGAAGTGGAAGTTTTCTTACACTTTATAAAGTGAAAGTTTTAATTTTGTTTTACAAAAAGGAGTATTTTTTTCATTTTACATTAAATTGTCTCTTTATGCAGTTTTTGCAATGTTTGTCATACAATTATATTGATTCGATATATCATAAAAATGAAAAAAATTATTACGTTATGTATTTTTATTTTGTTTAATCCTCAAACTCTTCCAAGCTTTATTTAGGGATGCTCAAACATCGCACCTTAAACATTTTTAATCCTCTATTTTTCTTCATTTCAATCACAAATAATGTCTTTTGAACCAAAAGTTAAAGTTTCAATGTAATACCTCGAAAATTGGAAATTCAAGTTGAAAAGAAAAGGCTACAAAATTTTCACCGAAGTAATGAACTATGAGTCCAATCTACGGACCGTAGGAAGTCCTACGGCCGTAGAAAGGCAATCGTAGAGGTTGAGTTGAATTTCTAAAGTTTTACCTACAACTTGACAAGATGAATGGTAGGAACTTAGACGATCCATAAATCCAGAGATTTGATTTAAGACCTCAGACCTACATAAGAATTCAATGGGTCGTTGTTTGTTCTACGGGTAGTAGAAGGAGTTTCGTAGAAGAGATTTAGACTTAGTGAAATTTTAGACTCAATGTGGGATTCTACAGAAGGGGTCTAAGGACCATAGGCCAGACGACGGACCTTAAAAACGTCTCATGGAAGTTGGAAGGATTTTTGATTTCTGAAGTTGGTTCTACGGTTGACCAGTACGGGCCGTAGAAAGCTCTACGGACCGTAGGTCCAACCCGCACGATTGTTCAAAAATTATTTCTTAAGGATATTTGGGTCTTTTCCTATGAATTTAATACCTATACAATGTCGTTTTGACCCTAACTCTACATCCTATAACTAGATTTCTATTCCTAAAACTAACTCAACTCTTTCATTCTCTCAAGAACCCAATATTCATCCACATTCATTACCTCCAAACCCTCTCAAGCTTCAAGGAAGAAAAATCAGGGTTCAAGCTTCAAGTATCCTTTTTTCCTCTACTGCTTTTGGGCTTTGATTATCAAGGTATGTGGAAATTCACCAATGGATTCCATTCATCCATTGGTCCCAAAAGATATCCAAGTTTTCAATTCAATTTCATGTAAGTTGATTGGGATTTTATCGAATTCTCTATGGGTCCTATTTGTTATGATTCAATATTTTGATTTTAATTTTATTATGAACGATTTGATTAAATTATATATTTTTCAATTGATTTCATATGGAACCATGCATTATTCATGATTTTGTCTATGAATTTATGAAAATATGAATTTATGAAGGAAGTTATGAACCTATGAATGACGACTTATGAAAGTTATGCAAGATTTATGAAAAAGATGTTTTATGAATTAAGGTTGCTTTAAGATAAGCATCAATGAAACTGTGAAAGGTTTTCTCACATATTATGAAGTCATGTTTGGTGAAAGGTTTTCCCACACATATATGAATCATGATTGAAAGAGCTACTCTATGATGAATTAAGATTGGGTTGGTAACTAAATTGTGTTTGTCCAAGAATGATGATATGAATCAGAATATGAATATTCCGTTGGGATTTTTACTTAGCACTGACGGTTATTGAGATGGAGGCTCTCCCGTTAGTAGAGGTCGGGTCTGTAGTAGCAATCTCCTTGTCCCTAACTACATACCCCTAAAGGATTTGTATTAAGTGACATAGCAAGTGGATCCACCTAAGCTAAAAGCTTATGGTCCTTACCTTGGCAAGTAGGACATCTCTTTTTGGTGTAAGAGAAAGACAATGTATTCCATGTTATATCTCAATTGGTCTATGTTGGTAAATGATAACTATCCCAAAAAAATGAACTAAGTTTCTTAAAGCGTTAATGAAGATTTCATTATGATTTTAAGAAGCATTGATGTAACACCTCAGATTCAAAAGGTAGTAAATTTGCAGGTTTTGCTGGATCTGGTGCCAGTACCAACGAAGCCAACTATGACCCGTGGACTGACACACGGTCCATACGTAGCTTCATGGGTGGCATTCCAATTCTTCCAAAAAATTTCAAGTTCCAGTACTTTCCTACGGTTCACCAGGACGGTCCGTTCTCCTATACACGAGTCGTAGGTAGGTTTCATAGGTGTGTCCCAGATTTAGAGAAATTTTAGAGTCAAAAGTGAGACCCACGGCTGAGCATGTATGGCCCATAGGTGGACCCACAGAACGTACATGGGTCCGTCGTTGGGAGTCCAAAAGTCATGGTCTCTGAACTCACTGACGACCAACCGGGGCGGTCCGTGGTCTAACCAACTTACCGTAGGTCTGGCCGTTGGTGAGGTCGATAGTTATTTTTAAGTGGGTCTTTTGAGTCTTTTTCTAATTATTCTAGACCAATACTATGATGTTTTACCCTATATGAAAACCCTATATAAACGTTTCTAACCCAAAAATCTCTTAATTTCAATTCATTCTCTCAAATTCTCAAAAGAACATCAAGTCATCTCTCAAATATTTTTCTCTCAAATATTTCTCTCTCTAGAAGCTTGAAGAAAAAGGCTAGGGTTTTAAGTCAAGTCTCCAATTTCACCATTAATTGTAAGCTCTTGACATCAAGGTATTATAGTATTCACCTATGGAGTCCTTTCCTCCATAGGGTCCTTAAATTCTCCAATTTTGTAAAGTTAGATTCCCCAATTGAGTTAGGATTTTATTCAATTGACATGGGTTATTTTCAATCATGATTTTATTGATTGGTTTACTTATTTTTATGCATGAATTGAGGAAATTGAATGATTTTAAGTTGAATCCCCGTGAACCCATGTGAAATCCATGTTTTCTAGAATTGATCATATGATAAAGCTTTTGATTCATGTAAAGATGAGTTTATGCAGATATGTATGTTCTTGTGAAATTGATTAAAATGATTTAAGTTGCTTTGTGAGTAAAGCATTCATGTTGTTGTTGTTTTTGTGTTGTGAAAGGATTTCTCATATACACATGAAAGCATGATTGTGAAAGGGTTTTCTCACATAAACGATTCTTAGGGTTGAAAGGTTTTCTTAGTTAAACTTTTAATCAAGATTTAAGGAGCTATTCTAATGAAACATAGCTTGGATTGATTGCTTAATTGTACCTTTTCATGGATGATATTATGACTTAGATTGGATTGGCATCTTGATGTGCCCTTCCATGGATAATAAGACAAGTTAATAATAATGCCTATTCTGTGGGATTTACACTTAGCATCGAGAGGATATTAAGATGGAATCTCTCCCGTTAGTAGAGGTCGGGTTTCTAGTAGCAATCTCCTTATCCCATAACTATGTGCCACCATTTGATGTTGTCTTAGATAGTCATTAGCTAGTGGATCCATATAAGCTAGAAGTTCATGGTCTTACCTTGGCAAGTAGGACACCCCTTTTCGATGTGGGGTAGCCACCAGATTCAATGTTTATAGATCACATGGTCTATATATTGGTTAAAGGTAAATCTCCCACAATAATGAACTAATGTTACTTTTAGAAGTATCTCACCAATGTTGACTTATGTTTTCTAACTTTTGATCTTATGATTTAGCTTGGTCATTGCATGTCATGAAAATGTCCCTTTCTGCATGATTTCATACTTTTATGCATTGTTATCATATTAGTACATTCCATGTACTAACGTATACTCTTCCCTACATTCTTTCCATAATGTAGGGTCCGACGCTCCTGATTCACATTTCTGTGGCTAGGGATCACTTAGTAGAGTTGAGGATTTATGAGTCCTTATGTTCTGAGGATCGATCTTTATTTCCTATTGTCTTTGCTTTTGGGATCTTATGTGATGTACGAGTTACGTCTCGATCACTCTTGATGTACTAGATGGCTTTGAGACTATGTTAGACTTTCGCTATGTTTTATAAACTCTTATGATTTGAAATTATCTTCTAAAATCTTATGAATTTTCTATAATCTTGTATGATGTATGCTAAGTGGTTTGTATGGGGCCTCTCGGGGTCTTATATGCCATGTTACACCTAGGGTACACTTTGGGTTGTGACAAACTTGGTATTCAGAGCACAAGGTTTAGAAAGGTCCTAGGAAGTCTCATAAGTCACGTCGAGTAGAGTCTTGTTCATGACTGTGAAGCGCGCCACATTTATGAATGAAAGGCTATGAGATGCTTAGAAAACTCCACTTCTTTCGTCACTCTAGAATCGTGTGATAGAGTTTAACTCTATAATGTCTCTCTCCTAATCCTTATATGATGCTCTACAGGATATGGCCACTCGAAGGGCATACACTAGAAGGAATGCGATAGAGAATATGGAACGAGAAGCTCCTCCTCAAGCTCCTCAAGTTCCAGTCGACCCTTTGGCCGAGCAAGTGACTAATGTGAAGTTTAGAGTGTCTTTTAAGTGTTGGCTCAAGCCATGTCGGCTCAATCGAATATGGAGGTTGTGGTCCTCGAGAACCCAAATATGGGTACGACGACATCTAGAGTTAGGGATTTCACTAGAATGAATCCTCCGGAGTTTCAAGGTTCCAAGGTTGAGGAAGATCCTCAAGAGTTCATTGATGAAGTGTATAAAGTGTTGATGATCATGGGAGTGACGCCGGTGGAAAAGGAGGAATTTTCTGCGTATCAACTTAAGGGTGTTGCTCAAATATGGTTCAACCAATGGAAAAAAGAGAGGCGGAAGATGCGGGTCCTCTTGATTAGGAAAAGTTCAAAGTTGGTTTTCTTGATCAGTTCTTTCCCCTTGAAATGAGGGAGGCAGAAGTGTTTGAGCTCATCTACCTTAGTCAAGGAAATATGAGTGTGAAGGATTATGCTTTGAAGTTCACACAATTGTCTAAGTATGCTCCTACTATAATTGCCGATCCTAGGGCAAGAATGAGCAAGTTTGTTTCGAGTGTGTCCGAAATAGATTTTAAGGAATATCGTGCTGCCATGCTTATTAATGATATAGACATTTCTCATCTTATGGTTCATGCTCAATAAAAAAAGGAGGATAAACTTAAGGAAAGATGTAGGGAGGGAAAGAGGGCCCAAACCGGTGATGGTAACTTCTCGCATTTAAGGTCCGAGGGACATGGCATTCTAAGTTCCGACAAAGGTTTTCCAGCTAAGGTTCCTCCAATGCTCCACCTAAGTTCAGCAAAAATAGGGTGTCTAACTCTAATCCTCAAGGAGGGAATGGTAGTGGATCTTCATTGTCTATGTCTACTTGTACTAGGTGTGGCAAGAAGTACTAGGGTAAGTGCTTAGACGGCATAGATGGTTTCTTCAAATGTGGTAAATGTTGTCATAAAATAAGGGATTGTCCATCGCCTACGACTAAGAGAAGAGAAGGTAAGCAAGTTTTGCCTAGTGGTTCGAGTTCTAGTGCTCCTAAGCAAAACTGATTATATGCACTTCAGACTCGTCATGAGCAAGAGGGTTCTCCTGATGTGGTTATTGGTATGTTGAAATTCTTCTGATTTGATGTTTATGTCTTACTTGACCCTGGTGCTACCTTGTCTTTTGTGACGCCATATGTGGCTATGAGTTTTGATATTCTTCTGGATGTGTTGTTAGATATTTTTTCTATCTCTACTTGAGTTGGTTATTCTATTGTGGCTAAAAGGGTCTATAGAAAGTGTCCCGTCTCCTTATCCCATAGAGTCACTCATGTTTATCTTGTAGAGCTTGATATGCTAGATTTTGATGTTATCATTGGTATGGACTGACTGCATTCATGTTATGCTTCTACTGATTGTAGAACCTGTGTAATAAAGTTTCAGTTTGCAAATGAACCTATCCTAGAGTGGAAAGGGGGAAATTCTACGTCTAAGAGTCAGTTTGTTTCTTATCTTAAAGCTAGAAAGATGATTTCTAAGGCTTGCATATATTATCTTGTTCGGGTTAGGGACATGGATTCTGAAACTCCTACTCTTGATTCGTTCCCCGTTGTCAATGAGTTTCCGAAAGTGTTTCCTGATGATTTACCTGGTATTCCTCCCGAAAGGGAAATAGACTTCGGTATTGACCTTCTACCCGATATACAATCTATCTTTATTCCTCCTTACCGAATGGCTCCAGCATAACTTAAAGAATTAAGGGAGCAATTGAAAGATTTGTTGGATAAGGGTTTCATCTAACCAAGTATCTCTCCATGGGGTGCTCTAGTGTTTTTTGTTAGAAAGAAAGATGGTTCACTCTGTATGTATATTGACTACCGACAATTGAACAAGGTTACCATTAAGAACAAATATCCTCTCCCAAGGATAGATGACTTGTTTGATCAACTTCAGGGAGCAAGTTACTTCTCAAAGATTGACCTCTGGTCGGTTTATCACCAATTGAGGGTGAAGGAAGATGACATTTGAATATGTCTTTTCGAACTCGGTATGGTCATTATGAGTTTTGGTAATGTCATTTTGTTTGACTAATACTCCGGCCGCATTTATGGATTTGATGAATAGGGTATTTAGACAATACCTTAATATGTTTGTGATCATGTTCATTGATGATATATTTATCTATTCAAGAAGCGAAGGCGAGCATACCGATCATTTAAGGATTGTGTTCCAAGTTCTCAAGGATCAACAACTCTTTGCAAAGTTTAGCAAATGTGAGTTTTGGCTAAGGTCTGTGGCTTTCCTTGGTCATATTATTTCTGGTAAGGTTCCTCTATCCCCTTTGGATAGTAGAAGTTTCTTGGGTGTACCCGGATACTATAGAAGGTTTGTTGAAGGGTTTTCTTCGATTGCCTCTCCTTTGACGACATTAACCCAAAAGAAGGTTAAGTTTGTATGGTCTGAAGCACGTGAAAAGAGTTTTCAACAATTGAAAGATAGACTTACTTCCGCTCCGGTGTTGACCTTACCGGATGGAACAAATGGATTTGTTGTTCATTGTGATGCCTCAAGAATTGGGTTAGGATGTGTCCTTATGCAAAATGGAATAGTCATTGCCTATGCCTCAAGGCAACTCAAGATTCATGAGAAGAATTATCCTACCCATGAACTTGAACTAGCGGCAATGGTGTTTGCTCTAAAGAGTTGGAGGCATTACTTGTATGGTGTTCATGTAGATGTTTCTACCGACCACAAGAGTTTGCAATATGTATTTAAACAAAAAGATCTAAATATTCGCCAAAGGAGGTGGCTTGAGTTATTAAGGGATTATGACATGAGTATTCTCTATCACCCCGGAAAGGCAAATGTGGTGGTGGATGCTCTTAGTCGGTTGTCAATGGGTAGTGTTTCTCAGAGTGAAAACAATAAAAATGTGTTGGTTCGAGATGTTCATAGATTGGCCTGATTGGGTTTTCGGTTAGTTGACTCTACCAAAGGTGGTGTTATGGTTCACAATGGTTCAGAATTGTATTTTGTGGTAGATGTGAAAGCTAAGCAAGGTATTGACCCGACTTTGGTTGAGTTGAAGGAAACGGTACTTAGAAAGTCCGTAGAGGCTTTCTCCCAAGGGGGAGATGGAGTGCTTGGATATCAAGGTCGTTTGTGTGTTCCCAATGTAGACGCCTTAAGAGAGAAGATCTTATCAGAAGCCCATAGTTCTCGATATTTCATTCACTCGGGATCCACCAAGATGTATCGTGACTTGCGGGAGGTCTATTGGTGGAATGTGATGAAGAAGGATATTGCGGAATTTGTGGTTAAGTGTCCTAATTGTCAACAAGTGAAAGTTGAGCACCAAAATCCGAGAGGTTTATCCCAAGATATTAGCATTCCTACTTGAAAGCGGAAAAATTTGAATATGGACTTTATTATTGGTTTACCACGCACCCAGCGGCAACATGACTCAATTTGGGTTATTGTAGATCGAATGAAGAAATTGGATCATTTTATTCCCGTCAAGGTCTCTTATTCGGCGGAGGACTATGCTAAGTTGTACTTGAGAGAAATGGTTAAGTTTCATGTAGTGCCCTTATCCATTATCTCTGATCGTGGTAACCAATTCACTTCTCAGTTTTAGAAATCTTTCAAAAATGCCCTTGGTAACTGTGTTAAGCTTAGTACAACATTTTATCCGCAAACCAATGGGCAAGTGGAGCGTACAATTCATACTTTGGAAGATATGTTGAGATCCTGTGTAATTGACTTCAAGGGTAATTGGGATGACCACTTGCCTTTGGTTGAGTTTGTGTACAACAATAGCTATCATTCAAGCATTGGTATGGCTCCATTTGAGGCTCTATATGGTAGGAGGTGTAGATATCCTATAGGTTGGTTTGAAGTGGATGAAGTTGCCTTGATAGGTCCCGAATTGGTACATGAGGCTATGGAGAAAGTTCGTCTTATTAGAGAAAGGTTGAAAACAGCTCAAAGTCAGCAAATGTTTTATGCCAATGTTTGAAGAAGAGATCTTGAGTTTGAAATTCATGATTGGGTCTACTTGAAAATTTCACCCATGAACGGTGTAATGAGGTTTGGGAAGAAAGGGAAGCTTAGTCCCCGTTATGTGGGCCCATACCAGATTTTGAGGCAAATTTGTGAGGTCGCTTATGAGCTTGAGTTTTCTAATGATTTGGCATCGGTTCATCCAGTTTTTCGTGTATCTTTATTGAAGAATTATGGAGGAGATCCGACATCTATAGTTCCCTTAGAAGGTTTGGGAGTTGAGGTGTCACGACCCGAGCCTATACCCTGGACGTGGATGGCACTCGAGAACCATTGCTGGTCCCCAAGCGAACCCTCATCCTGGTTGACTACAAGCGGAAGACTAACTCAAGCATACAAAAGCTTAAAAACTGAATAAAAAGAATATATTCAACTCGCCATAAAATAGGCAACTTAAGTCTTTA
>JAJONR010007545.1:0-21674 GCA_029582245.1 Solanum etuberosum
AAAAATTTTAAATTTGGTTCAAAACCGTTTTCATATCAAAACAATGGGCCATAAGTTCTCAACAACCACGATATATATATATATATATATAACCCAAAAGGCACCAATGTTCACACAAACACAATAAACAACAGCCCAATATATACAAAACAACATAAAGGAGCAAGGTATAGAAATACTTCACCCCACCAACAAAAAAAAGTGGTTGTCCTCAAATTCAACTAAAACAACAACAATCTAAAAAAGTAACAAAGAGGTAGGAGAAAAGTCATCCTTCCAGGCTAAGCCTGGGTGAAGTCTGCATCTTAGTTGCTCCATTCGTCTGGGCATCAGTGCCAAGTATCACATCATCCTTGGCTCCATTGGAGCCTACCATCGAGATATCCTGAAGCGATGCATGTCTAGCAGTCTCGTAGATGGCACCCTCCAAGTTAACCAAATCCTCATAAATAACCTCCACGTTGAGATCCTTCTTCTCTATTGGCTCTCTTGCCTAAATCAACCTCGGTGTAATATTTGAAAGAAGAGGGGCCATCCAACCTTTTAGGTCCTCCAGAGTCTTTGTCTTGATCATACTCTGGTAGTCATGCATAAAGTCAGAGGCATGATCGAATAATACATTTATATCGTCATTGCGATATTTAACATTCTATCCTCGGATCACCACAATGTCCACCAGCTTGAAGGCACTGGCCTTCTTCTTTCCTTGAGGCACCAAGTTACTGTAAGTTGAGTAGAACTCCCGGACTCAAGTAGGAATGTCTGGGCCATGAGGCTTGGTGAATACCTCGAATCTGTGGAAAGAGTGTCCCACACCGCTGGATAATTTTCCACCACACCATCTGTGGACAATCTCTTCTCTTCTAATATGGTCCTTAATCCCTCGGCCTTTAGTCTGTTGAGTGACCGGGGAGGAGGACCCTGAACGGGTGGATCTGGAACCACCGTCTTTGCTGGAGGAGGTATTGGAGCTGAAGATGAGGGTGCAGGTGTTGGAGGTACTGGGATATGAGATGGATCATTGATTGCCTTGGAGTGTAGCTCCACTCTCCTAGCCTCCAATAACTGGTCGTCTTCAGGTTCAGATATAGAATCTTGAGAATGGCTCTGTGAGTCCTGCGAGACTCCCTTAGTGTCGGAGGTAGTGAGGTGTGTCTCATAGACTTCCTCACTATCTGAGCTAGCCTCCTCCAGCATCACAATCATGGGTGCTTTGCCATTGGCCTTACCTCCCTTTAGAGGTAGTTTGTTGGCCTTGGAAGCAGCTGCTTCCTCATCTATAATAATTCCTCGTGCCTTCTTTCGGGGAGGTATTTCTCTTTAGGAAACTTTGGGTCTAGCCATTCCTGGGGGTGACTTCGGTAGAGAAAGTTGAGTTAGCCGCTTACCAATTGAAGGGTGTTGCTCAAGTATGGTATAATCAATGGAAGAGTGGTAGGCCGGTAGGAGTGGGTCCCATTGAGTGGGAAGTGTTTAAGTTGGCTTTTCTTGATAGGTTCTTTCCCTAGAGAGTTGAGGGAGGCTAAGGTGGAAGAGTTCATTAACCTTCACCAAGGAAGCATGAGTGTGAAGGAGTATTCCTTAAAGTTTACTCAATTGTCCAAATACGCTCCATCTATTGTGGCGGAATCAAGGGATAAGATGAGTAGGTTTTTGACGGTAGTGAAAGAATGTCGTACGGCAATGCTCCATCAAGATATGGATATTTTACGTCTCATGGTGTATACCCAACAAATGGAGGATGAGAAACTTAAAGAAAAAAATAGAGAGGTGAAAAGAGATAGGAACGGTGATGGGAACTTCTCCAATGCTAGGTTGGATGGACAAGGTCGACCAAGGTTTAGACAAAAGTATTCCAACCAAGGTTCTTCTAGTGCTCCTCCAAGGGTTAACATGAATAGGGTGTCCAACCCTAAACCTAAAGGAGGTAATGGTAGTTGTTCCTATGTGACTAGATATATTTGTTCCAAGTGTGGAAGAAGGCATGATGGTAAGTTCCTAGTTGGCACAAATGGTTTCATTAGTTGTGGAAAGAGTGGTCACAAGATGAGAGATTTTCCAATGCTTAAGGCTAAAGGAAGAGAAGGCAAGAAATATCCTCCTAGTGGTTCCAACTCCTATGCTCCCAAGAAAAATTGTTTCTATGCTCTCCAAAACTGAGGTGAACAAGAGAGTTCTCCGGACGTGGTGACTGGTATGTTACAGGTTTTTCATATAGATGTGTATGCTTTGTTAGATCCCGGTGCTACTTTATACTTTGTGACGCCATATGTGGCAATGAGATTTGATATGCTCCCCGAGGTATTGTTAGAACATTTTTTCGTATCTACTCCTGTTGGTGATTTTGTCGTGGCTAAAAGGGTTTATAGAAGATGTCCAATTTCCCTATCCCATAGATTTACTCTTGTTGATTTGGTAGAACTTGACATGTTAGATTTTGATGTGATACTTGGGATGGATTGGTTGCATTCATGTTATGCGTCGATTGATTGAAGAACTCGGCTAGTTAAGTTTCAATTCCCGAATGAGCCTACCCTTGAGTGGAAAAGGGGAAATTCTATCCCTAAAGGAAAGTTTGTCTCATGTTTGATGGCTAGAAAAATGATCTCGAAGGGTTGTGTTTACCATATTGTTAGGGTGAGGGATGTTGATTCCGAGTCCCCTACTCTTAAGTCGGTCCCCGTTGTGAATGATTTTCCGGAAGTATTCCCGGATGATCTACCCGGTATTCCTCCCGAGCAGAAAATAGACTTCGGTATTGACCTTCTCCCGGATATGCAACCTATCTTAATTCCTCCTGTATAGAATGGCTCCGCCCGAGTTAAAAGAATTGAAGGATCAATTAAATGACTTGTTAGATAAGGGCTCTATTCATCCAAGTATTTCACGATGGTGTGCTCCAGTGTTGTTTTTTAGAATGAAAGATGGGTCTCTTCGAATGTGCATCGATTATCATCAATTGAAAAAAGTGACCATTAAGAACAAGTACCCCCTTCCAAGGATAGATGACTTGTTTGATCAGTTGCAAGGGCAAAATTACTTCTCTAAGATCGATCTTCGTTCGGGTTATCACCAATTAAGGGTGAGAGGTGAGGATATTCCAAAGACGGCTTTTAGGACCCGGTATTGTCACTATGAATTCATGGTTATGCCGTTTTGTTTGACCAATGCTCCGACGGAATTTATGGACTTAATAAATAGGGTGTTTAGACAATACTTTGACATGTTCATAATTTTTTTCATTGATGACATTTTTATCTATTCGAGGAGTGAGAATGAGCATGTTGACCATTTAAGGATTGTATTGCAAGTTCTTAAGGAACATCAACTTTTCACAAATTTTAGCAAGTGTGAATTTTGGTGAGTTCCATGGATTTCCTCAGTCATATTGTGTCTACTAGGGGTATTGAGGTGGATCCTAAGAAGACGGATGCGGTCAAGAGTTGGCCAAGACCTCTAACTCCTTCGGACATTAGAAGATTTTTAGGTTTGGGCGGTTATTATAGAAGGTTTGTTGAGGGTTTTTCCTCCCTTGGCTCTCCGATGATGGCTTTGACTCAAAAGAAGGCTAAGTTCATTTGGTTGGAAGCTTGTGAGAAAAAAATTCAAGAGTGGAGAGATAGACTTACTTCCACCCCGGTGTTGGCTTTACCAGAAGGTACCGATGGTTTTGTGGTATATTGTGATGCCTCTAGAGTTTGGTTGGGATGTGTCCTTCTGCAAAATGGAAAGGTGAGTGCCTATGCTTCAAGGCAACTTAAAGTCCATGAGAAGAATTATCCTACACATGACCTTGAGTTAGCGGCGTATGTTTTTCCCTTAAAGATATGGAGGAATTATCTGTAACACCCTGTATGCTAGGACTACCAGAAATGAAGAATTCTAGAAGTTACAAGTGCCACCAACTGTAAGACCCAGAAAACTAGTAACCTAAACTAGAACTTTACGTGAGAGTTCTAGCGTTTGATGTGAGGTTTAGAGTCGTAGATTTGACTTCCATACTTACAATGAAGGTTTTAGGGCTAGGGCGTCAAGGTACGACCCCACAAGGACCAACCAAGAGTCCTTGAGGGGGACCCAAAATAGTCCCTAAAAGCTGCCCAAAATGGGGCCACCTACGGTTGGGACACACGCCCCGTAGGTGGACCCATGCCCCGTGGGAAGGGTTCGTGGGTCAAGACCCCTAAAATAGACTCCAGTACCCCATCCACGAAGGATCGGTACGGTCCGTGGGTCGCGGTCTTGTGGGTGGGGCAGTTTTGAAGATTAGTTGTTTTAAGTTGGAGACTTAGAGGTTAATCCGTAATTAGTTAGGGGTTAAGTGGTGTCGTTTTATTAGTAATTAGACCACCTATATAAACCTATGAGACCCTTAATTAGATGATTCCAAATAATTATTTCAATTCACCCAAAAGAACCCAAATTCTCTCCAAGAAATCCCCTCTCTAGAAAGTGAAGAAGAAGAAGAAGAAAAAGGGTCAACCTAGGTCAAATAACTGCAATCTTCCAAGCTTAGTGAGGGCTTTGTGATCAAGGTATATTAGCTTATTCATCTATGGATTCTTCCATCGATAAAGCCCCCAAAAAATCCCCCAATTGTGAAGAAAATCCCCAATTCTAGCTAGGGTTTCTTCCTATATTTTTGATAGTGTTGAGTATGATTCCAATTGAGTTGATAGTGCTTGTTTATGATTAAGTTACTACTGAATTATGATATTATGATGATATTTCATATTTTCCATGATTAACCCTGGTCTAATTGATGAAATTGATGAATGTGGGTTTATGCCTTGTGAAGTGAAATTGAAGACTTAGAGTTGATCTTCTAGATTTGATGTTATGAATAGAAATTGTTCAAGATTAAAAGAAAGTAGACATGAATTGAATTAGATTACAGAACATGTGATGGATCATGACTAGTAATTTTTATATTGAACCTTTATGATGGATTATGACTAGAATTGCTTCAAGATGAAGCTTGTGACTAGAATATTTGTAATTTAGGTTTGTATGATGATTGTAAGAAGTAAAGCTTTGAGAATAGGTCTTTTAGTCATGGATGTTAACTTCTAGGGTTTTGAAGGTAAATCTAATAAGATGGATTATGCATGTTAGGGCTTGAGAGTAAAGTCTATATGACAATAGGAGATTAATGGCTAGAATTATGGGGGAAGATCTTTACCCACCTAATCTACCTCATGAAGGTATGAATGTATGAATTAATAGAATCACATGAGTTAGAATGATTTCCATGTCTAGTGTTTGAACCCTAATAGTGATGATTGAAAGTAAGTGTTGAACCTCAAGGAGGTTAAGTATGAGATTATGCTTGTAGTAATTGAAATACTTGAATTATGATTATACCCATGTCTAATGTAGTAATTCTAGATGTGTTGATGAATTATGACCTTGACCCTTAAGAAGGCAAAATATGATATGATACATGTTTATATGAATCTATGAATATGCTTATGAACACTTTAAGAATAAAGTGAATATGATTATGATCAATTTGTTGTGTTGTTGGATGATTATCCTCATGTACACACTTATGTATGCATATGATATGATGTGACAGGTTTGTCACATGTAGTCATTCTAAGGTTTGAAGACTAGTCTCACCTAATGAATGTAAGAGCTTTAGTATGAGTTATGTTGCATTGAGTGTTAAGACATTCTTCCATAAATATGAAATTAAATCAAGACTTATTATGAACTCAATGGGAATTATGCTCAGCACCGAGTGGATATGAATTTGAGAAGGAACCTTTTACCATAGTTGAGTCCGGCTTTCCAAATGGGTTCCTTCTACACAAGTTGAGTCCGGGTTCCAAAAGTAGGTATCTCATGAGATGAAAACCTTCTACCTTAGTTGAGTCTGAGTTTCTAGAAGCAATCTCCCTATCCCATAACTATGAGCCCTCATAGGTCCTTAGCTATTGGATCCACCTAAGCTAAGAGTTTGGTTCTACCCTCGGCAAGTAGGATAACCCCTTTTCGATATGGGACAGACACCGGATTCCATGTTTAGCTCACATGGTCTATGTGGGTTAAGGCTAATTCCCAAAACTAGAATATGATTATGAATTATGAATTATGGTTACCCAAGAAGCCTTACTTAGCATGGATGGGATTATGGGATCTTGTTCATGCATGGCACAAGTATGGTTTGAGGGTACTTATGATATGTTCCTTTATGTGATATGATGATCTATGTTTATGACTTATGATTACGATGTATGCTTAGTTGGATAGTTTCTATAGTTGCCTTCCATGATATGGTTAACTAGAGGTGATAGTTCTCTTGTCTATGTGTAGTAAGCTAAGGATGAGACCAAAGGTCAGTAAGTATGGTTATGGTGAACGAAGAGTAATACTTGGTGGGAATGGGATTATGGGGTCTTATTCATACGTTGCAGAAGTATGCTTTAAGGTTATTTCTGAGATAGTTCTCTTATGATATGAAGGTTTAAGTAGTGACCAAATATGATTATGTGATATCTCCTATGCTATTGGATTATGCCTTATGTTGATTTATGCTCATGTTATGCCTATTTTGGAGACTATGCTTATAACTATAGTATTGTCTCTTATGCTTATTGTTTATGTTTCATGAAGTATCTCTTATGATTATGCCATATGACTTTTGTCGACTAACCCATGTGTTATGCTCTTATGATGTTATGCTAGCTAACATATTTAGTACATTTTGTACTAACGCGTACTCTTGCCTACATTCTTATCAAATGTAGGGTTTGGCGATATTGAGTTCCATTTTGGAGGCTAGGTTTCTAAGAAGTGAAGGAGTTGAAGAATTGGTGAATCCTCATAGCTTCTAGGATGTAGTCACCTTTCCCTTTATTTCATTTTCTTTATGTTTTAGACTTTTGTATGGGCTGCGTCCCACACTTTTATTCAAGTCAAGTTTAGATGGTTTGAGACAAAGTGTAGTAAGACTTCCGCTTGCGTTTTATAAAGACTTCGATTGTATGGATAAAGTTTTAAAATTTTCATACTTTTCTATTATCTTATGTTATGCTAAGGCCTTATATGAGACCCCTTCGGGGTCAAGTACGCCATGTTACATCTAGGGTGTACCCCTTGGTCATGACAAACTTGGTAATCTGAGCACAAAGTTTTTGAATGGTTCTAGGATTGTCTCAAAACCATGTTTAGTAGAGTCTTGTTCATAAATGTGAAGCGCGCTACATTTAAGAATAGGAAGCCATTAGATGTGTAGGAAATCTCACTTCTTCATTCTCTAAGTCGTGCCATAGAGTTTAGTTCTATTAGGTCTTTCTCCTAATCTGTGCCCTATCGTTTTCAGGTTATGGAGGATACAAGGGAAAATGCTAGGAGGAATGAGGGAGACAATGTGGAGCAAGAGGTTCTCCAAGCTCCTCCTCAAGCTCCAATTAATCTTTCAGATATGGCTAATGTGGAGTTTAGGTCTACTATCCAATTGTTTGTTAAAGTCTTGATGGCGCAGGCCAATAGAGAGGTTGTAGCTCTGGCGAACCCAATAAGAGGGATGGCTCCTTCTAGAATGAGGGAGTTTTTGAGGATGTACCCTCCGGAGTTTAATGGGTCCAAGGTGGAAGAGAATACTCAAGAGTTTGTAGATGAGGTCTCTAAGGTGCTAGATTTAAGAGAGTGACTCCGGAAGAGAAGGGGGAGTTAGCTTCTTGGCAACTGAAAGGAGTTTCACAAATATGGTATAAGCTATGGAAAGAGACTAAACCGGTAGGAATGGGCCCCATAGAGTGGGAAGGGTTCAAGAGTACTTTTCTAGATAGGTTCTTCCCTTTAGAGATGAGAGCAGCTTTAGTGCTTGAGTTAATCAACCTTAGACAAGGTGTTATGAGTATTAACGAATATGCATGGAGGTTAACTAAATTGTCTAAGTATGTCCCAATCCTAGTGTCCGATCCTAAATCGGGAATGAGTAAGTTTGTGTCGGCATTGTCCAATTTAGTGGTAAAGGAATGTCGCATGGCCATGTTTGAGCATGATATGATTATCTCTCATCTTATAGTTTATGCTCATCAAATTGAAGAAGAGAAACTTGAATAAAGGTCTAGGGAGAAAAAGAGGGTTAGGATTGATGATAATAACTATTATCTTGGAAGGTTTTCCAGACAAGGTCCTTCTAGGTTTCCCCCAAGATTTAGGGAAGAGAGGGTGTCTAACCCTAAGCCTCGGAGAGGGAGAGATATGAAATATTTGGTTCCAAAACCTACTTGTGCTAGGTTTGGAAAGAGACATGAGGGTAGATGTTTAGCCGGTACAGAGGGTTGTTATGGTTGTGGTGAGGGTGGCCACAAGATGAGAGATTGTCCGGGGCTTAGGGCTAGGGGAAGAGAGAGGAAGAAAATGAGGTCCTATGCTCTAAAAGCTAGAGGTGAAAAAGATGATCCTTCGAAAATTGCTCCCGGTATGTGTTTTATACTTTATTAGATTTCGTTGTTGTTTGGTCCTTTGTGACTTGATATAATAGACTTTGAAGTTGTCTTTAGTATGAACGGTGCTTAGAAAGTCCGTTTAGGCTTGCTCCCAAAGGGGGGGGGGGGGATGGTGTGCCTTGATGGCAAGGTCATTTTGTGTTTATGGGTTGCCATGATTTTCTTTTATGATGCATGTTCATGAAAGCTTGTGATTTAAAAGAAAAAAAATGAGTTTACATGATTTATTTTATCATGTTGTAGTGCATTGAGTATAAGTTAAATGTAGACTTCATGAGATGAATTTATGAGCATGCCTTAGTTTGGAATTGAGAGATTTCTCCTTGAATAAATTTTTTTTGAGAGTAAAATTGTATATGAGCTCCATGAGAGTATGTTGAGCATCTTATGTCTAGGAGATGGTAGTTCCTCCTTGACCTTGACTAGTTATGAGAATTTCTTGCATCTTTGGTTGTTGGATGTAGCTTCTACTTCCTTGGAATGCATTGAGTTTTTTATGTTGGAGATTAAGTTCCTCATTTGATTGTGTGCATTTAAATGTGTTGCATGCATGATGGGTTGCTAGTCTAGAGTCGTTTGCTTTGGGAGGTGTTTAGAATCGTCGTTCAAGGACGAATGTTCCCAAGGGGGAGATATTATAACACCCGGAAAACTAGTAAGCTAAACTAGAGTTTTACGTGAGAGTTTTAGAGTTTGATGTGAGGGTTAGAGTCGTAGATTCAACTTCCCATACTTAGAATGAAGGTTTTAGGGCTAGGGCATCAACGTTCGACCCCCCAAGGACCAACCAAGGGTCCTTGAGGGGGACCCAAAATAGTCCTAAAAACTGCCCAAAAAGGGGCCACCTATGGTAGGGACTCACGCCCCATAGGTGGACCCACGACCGTGGATTGTAGTTTATGACTTATGATTATGATGTATACTTAGTTGGATTGTTGTTACAGTTGCGTTCCATGATATGGTTAACTAGAGGTGATAGTTCTCTTGTCTATGTGTAGTAAGCTAAGGATGAGACCAAATGTCGGTAAGTATGGTTATGGTGACCTAAGAGTAATAGTTAATGTGAATGGGATTATGGGGTCTTATTCATAAATTGCACAAGTATGCTTTAAGGTTATTTGAGAAATAGTTCTCTTATGATATGAAGGTCTAAGTAGTGACTATGTATGATTATGTGATATCTCCTATGCTATTGGATTATGCCTTATGTTGATTTATGCTCATGTTATGCCTATTTTGGAGACTATGCTTATGACTATATTATTGTGTCTTATTCTTATTGTTTATGTTTCATGAAGTATCTCTTTTGATTATGCCATATGACTTATGTCGACTAACCCATGTGTTATGATCTTATGATTTTATGATTTTATGCTAGCTAACATATTTAGTACATTTTGTACTAATGCATACCCTTGCCTATATTCTTATCAAATGTAGGATTTGGCGATATTGAGTTCCATTTTGGAGGCTAGGTTTTTAAGAAGTAAAGGAGTTGAAGAATTGGTGAGTCCTCATAGCTTCGTGGACGTGGTCACCTTTCCCTTTATGTCATTTTCTTTATGTTTTAGACTTTTGTATGAGCTGCGTCCCAAAGTTTTATTCAAGTAAAGTTTAGATGGTTTGAGAAAAAGTGTAGTAAGACTTCCGCTTGCATTTTATAAAGACTTTGATTGTTTGGATAAAGTTTTAAAATTTTCATACTTTTCTATTATCTTATGTTATGATATGCTAAGGGCTTGTATGAGACCCCTTCGGGGTCAAGTACACCATGTTACATCTAGGGTGTACCCCTAGGTCATGACACCAACGGTGCCACCTACGGATCGTAGGGTGACCCACGGACCATAGGTGGGGTCCGTGGATGGCCACCTGCAGCCCATCCCCAGAAAGCCCAGGAAATTTGGCTAAGGGTAGACCCACGCCAGGACCTACGGACCGTAGGTCAGACCACGGTCCTTGGTCCAGGGCCGTAGGTTAGACCCCCAAATTTCACCTCCTAGTATCGATCAACATTTGACCAGAATGGACTGTCGGTCCATCCACGGTCAGTCGGTGACCCCGACAACTTTTAAGTCAGGGGTCATTTGGTCTATTCCCTATGCATTGGACCACTAAACTACGTCGTTTTACCCCTAAACTACGTGGTTTTGATCAGCTTTAGCCTGGTAACTTAATTAGAACTTACCCTAGTCAATTCATTCTCCAAAATTTAGCAAACTCAAAACAAAAGAGGAGAAAAGAGGCCACCAAACCCTTCCAAGAATGCAGCAAGTTTCCTTCAGTTCCAGCCCCGAAATCGAAAGATTTCTTCGTGAAATTTGTCACCAGGTATGTGGGATTTTACTAGTGGGTTCCTTTCGCCGATTAGGTCCCTAGAATTGAGTCAGTTTCTTGATTCCCTTCATATTATCTAGACCTAGGGTTTGTAGAATTTCAGCAGATCATTATGAATTAGTTACTTTAATGTTCCTAATCAGATTATCATGATTTTAGTATTGTTTTATGTAGATGCTTTCATAAACTCAGAACCCTAGCTATGTAGTTCTTTTAGTTCATGAAGTACACATGCTAGGTCAGATAAACAGATATACATGCCGCAGATACGAATGTTTCATTATCAGTACATTAATTTTGCATGTCAGTATTTTGAGTTATCCAGTATTATAAAAATTCATTCATAATGTGTTATTTACATAACCAGTTGGGAGCAGACTTGATACCGAGTTTGACTAGGGTCAGTAACCCTCAAGTCCCAGAACTACGTGCCCCGTAGGTTGTAAGTCCCCTCTATGGGCATCATTTTAGTGATCACGCCAGCCATGCCTCTATACCTCTGGCAGGGTATATTGGGTCCTCTCGATGGGGCGTATACATCGGACTCCATATTCAGCTCATGTGATTTTATGTCGGTTATTAGTAGCTCCCACAGTCAGATTCTAGTGTAGTGACCAGGTTATTAGATACACTTCAGTATTTAGTTTCAGCATGTATAAACTTGGTCATTGCATTCAGTTAGTTCATGTTCAGTTATTTCAGTACAGTATAATGCTCAGTTATATGCTTTGTTCAGTTATGTATATTGTTCAGCTTTATTCTATCATGCATGCTCAGTACCTTTCAAGTAGTGACGCATACTCTATGCTACATCTTCTTGTGATGTAGGTTCAGGTTCACAGTTTCCAGATCACGCATAGATCGGTCCCCGATCTCCAGTTCACCAGCATCAGTGGTGAGTCCTCATTCTTCGAAGATGATTGACATGATTATCGTTCTACTTTCAGTCTTTAGTTTCAGTTTTTGCTAGATTTAGTTGGTGCATGTCCCAGCACTTCTGGTTAGTTAGAGGCTATTTTCAGACATAGTTATAATCAGATAGTTTCTGGGTATTCCCCATCATTTCAGTTTATCTCAACTTCAAGCTTCCGCACAGTATTTCTTTACTTCAGTTGTCATAGAATACTTATGTTATGCCAGCAGGGTTAGCTTGGGGTCACTTGTGATCCTAGGTCCCGTGTCCGCATCCTGGGGGTAGTTCAGGGCGTGACAAACTTGGTATCAGAGCCTTAGGTTTAAGTGTCCTATGATTTCTGAAAAGCCACAATAAGTAGAGTCCTTTTCATGGGTGTGAAGTGCACCACATCTAATAAAGGGGAAGCTACAAAGTCTTTTAGGAAAGCCTTACTTTATTGATATTCTTATCGTGCGTTGGTATGATCTCTCTCTAACTCATCGTTATACATTTTAGATCATGCCTTCTCGTAGAGCTAACGCAAGGAATACTAACGTAGCTATTCCAATCCCAGATCAGGAAGTTTTGAATGCAGAGTATTGGAACGCTATTGAACTTTTGGCTCAGAGTGTGACTACTTAGAACAACCAGTAGGTACCAGCTCCTGCAAATGCTAATGTTCGGTCAGCTGTAGCTAGAGTTCGTGATTTTGGTAGAATAAATCCTCCTGAGTTCTTAGGATCACAGATTGGTAAGGATCCCCAAAACATCATAGATGAGGTCCAGAATATCTTTGGAGTGATGCAAGTGTCAGGTAATAATAGGGTAGAGTTGGCATCCTATCAGCTTAAGGATGTAGCTCATATCCGGTATACTCTATGGAAAGAGAACAGGGGTACAGATGCAGCTCCTATCACTTGGGAATGCTTTAGTGAGACTTTTCTAAATAGGTTCTTCCCACGAGAGTTGAGAGAGGCAAGAGCTCAGGCGTTCATGAACTTTAGGTAAGGTAGCATGACAGTCCAAGAGTATGGACTCAAGTTCACCCAACTCTCCAGGTGTGTTCCTCACAGGGTTGTCGATTCCAGGGCTCAAATGAACAAGTTTTTGTATGAAGTGTCAGACCTAGTGAAAACAGAGTGCAAAAATGCTATGTTGCTAGAAAATATGAACATCACTAGGCTCATGACTCATGCTCAATAGGTTAAGGGAGATAAGCCTGGGGAACAGGCTAAGGAGAACAAGAAAGCTAGAATAGGTAACTATGAGTACTCTCAACAGAAATTGGGTGGTGGAAATCGCTCTCAGTTTAAGCATAAATCCTCAGCTCAAGAACCTTCATCAGCTACTGTTCCATCCTCCAGGTTCCGACAGGATCAGAAAGGTAGGGCATCAGGCTCTAAGTCTCAGGGGAGTATTTCAGGCACCAGAACCTACCCAACTTATCCTAAGTTTGGCAAAAACCATCCGGGCGAGTGTCTTACAGGAAAGGAAAGTTGTTTTTGGTGTTGTCAAATTGGTCACAAGTTGAGAGATTGTACTTCTTCTAAGCAGGGTCAATGAGGTAATAATGGTAGAGCTCAGTCCACAACTTCAGCAGCACCAGCAAATCACCCAACTCAGCAGGGTAACTCATTTGTTACAGGTGGCGGTCAGCGCCAAAACAAGTTGTATGCTCTTTAGGCTCGCCAGGATCAGGAAGATTCTCCTGATGTGGTCACTGGTACGTTATAAGTTTTTAACTTAGATGTTTATGCTTTATTAGATCCAGGGGCTACTCTCTCCTTTGTAACTCATTATATAGCAGTCAAATTCAATGTTCGTCCAGAAACTCTCTCATAACTCTTCTCAGTCTCTACTCCAGTTGGTGACCCTGTTATAGCTAGACAGGTTTACAAAAATTGCCCTGTCATAATCTCTCAGAAATCCACCTCAGCAGATCTTTTAGAGTTAGAAATGGTAGACTTCAATATCATTCTAGGGATGGATTGGTTACATTTGTGTTATGCCTCAGTCGATTGTAGATCTAGGATTGTTCCTTTTCATTTTCCAGATGAACCGATCTTAGAATGGAAGGGTAGTAGCTTAGCGCCTATGGGTCGACTCATTTCATACCTTAAGGCCAGAAAGATGATCTCTAAGGGTTATCCCTATCATCTAGTTCAGGTTAAGGCTTCAAGCTCCAAAACCCCAACTCTTGAGTCAGTTCCAGTAGTTAATGAGTTTCCAAAAGTGTTCCCAGAAGATCTTCCCAAAGTTCCTCCCGAATGGGAAATCACTTCAGAATTGATCTCCTCCCAGATACCCAGCCTATTTCTATTCCTCTTTAAAGAATGGATCCAACTGAGCTTAAGCAATTGAAAGGGCAATTGAAACACCTTCTAGATAAGGGCTTCATCAGACCTAGTATTTTTCCATGGGGTGCCCCAGTGTTCTTTGTGAAAAAGAAAGATGGTTCTCTCACGATGTGCATTAACTATCGACAGTTGAACAAATTCACCTTCAAAAATAAGTATCCCATCCCCAGGATTGATGACTTGTTTGACCAACTTAAGGGTGCTAGTAATTTTTTGAAGATAGACCTCAGATCCGGTTATCATCAGCTCTGAGTTAGAGATAGTGACTACCAAAAACAGCCTTCAGAACTCGGTATGGTCATTATGAATTTGTAGGTATGTCATTTGGCCTAACCAATACTCCTGCAGCTTTCATGCATTTGATGAACAGAGTGTTCAAGCATTATTTGGACTTGTTCGTTATCATCTTTATTGATGATATCCTCATTTACTCTAGGAATGAGGAAGAACATGCGACTCATTTGAGGGTTGTTCTGCAAACTCTCAAAGATTACCAGTTGTTTGCTAAGTTTAGAAAATGTGAGTTTTTGTTACAATCAGTTGCTTTCCTTGGGCATAAAGTATCTAGCGAAGGGATCCGAGTGGATTCTCAGAAAATAGAGGCAGTGAAACAATGGCCTAGACCTACCTCTCCTATAGATATCAGAAGTTTCTTGGGTCTTTAAGGTTACTACAGAAGGTTCGTGGAAGGATTTTCATCCATAGCCTCTCCATTAACTAAGTTGACTCAGAAAAAGGTTAAGTTTCAGTGGTCAGATGATTGTGAGAAAAGCTTCACATAACTAAAAACTAAATTGACTATAGCTCCAGTTTTGACTCTACCAGAGGGTTCAGACGGTTATGTTATATATTGTGATGCATCCAGAGTCAGCCTAGGTTTTGTGTTGATACAGCGAGGTAAGGTTATAGCTTATGCTTCTAGACAACTTAAGGTGCATGAGAAGAATTATCTGACTCATGACCTCGAGCTTGCAGCAGTGGTGTTTGCACTTAAGATTTGGAGACACTACTTATATGGTGTTCAGGTAGACGTGTTCACATACCATAAAACCCTTCAGTATGTGTTCACCCAGAAAGAGTTGAATCTTCGCAAGAGGAGATGGCTTGAATTCCTCAAGGACTATGACATGAATGTGCTTTAACATCCTGGTAAGGCCAATGTAGTAGAAGATTCCCTTATCACAATATCTATGGGTAGTGTAGCACATGTTGAGGAAGAAAGAAAAGAACTAGCAAGGGATGTTCACAGGATTGCTGGCTTAAGAGTTCGCCTTATGAGCATATCAGATGATGGTGTAACAGTTCAGAATGGGTCAGGATCTTCATTGGTAGCGGAGGTTAAGGAAAAGCAGGACAGTGATCCGATATTGCTTCAACTAAAGGGTGCAGTCCATCAGTAGAGAGTTGAGGTAATCTCCCAAGGGGGATATAGTGTGCTTCGCTATTAGGGTCGATTATGTGTTCCTAAGGTGGGTTAGTTAAGACAACATATTCTTGCAGAAGCCTATAACTCCAGGTATTCTATTCACCCAGGCGCCACTAAGATGTACCGTGATCTGCGGGAAGTCTTTTGGTGAATGGCATGAAGAGGGATATAGCAGATTTTGTGGCTAAGTGTCGCAACTGTCAGCAAGTTAAGGTAGAACATCTGAAAGATGATCTCTAAGGGTTATCCCTATCATCTAGTTCGGGTTAAGGCTTCAAGCTCCAAAACCCCAACTCTTGAGTCAGTTCCAGTAGTTAATGAGTTTCCAAAACTGTTTCCGGAAGATCTTCCCAAAGTTCCTCCCGAATGGGAAATCGACTTCAAAATTGATCTCCTCCCAGATACCCAGCCTATTTCTATTCCTCTTTACAGAATGGCTCCAACTGAGCTTAAGCAATTGAAAGGGCAATTGAAACACCTTCTAGATAAGGGCTTCATCAGACCTAGTATTTTTCCATGGGGTGCCCCAGTGTTCTTTGTGAAAAAGAAAGATGGTTCTCTCACGATGTGCATTGACTATCGACAGTTGAACAAAGTCACCATCAAGAATAAGTATCCCATCCCCAGGATTGATGACTTGTTTGACCAACTTAAGGGTGCTAGTAATTTTTTGAAGATAGACCTCAGATCCGGTTATCATCAGCTCAGAGTCAGAGATAGTGACTACCAAAAACAGCCTTCAGAACTCGGTATGGTCATTATGAATTTGTAGGTATGTCATTTGGCCTAACCAATGCTCCTGCAGCTTTCATGAATTTGATGAACAAAGTGTTCAAGCATTATTTAGACTTGTTCGTTATCATCTTTATTGATGATATCCTCATTTACTCTAGGAATGAGGAAGAACATGCGACTCATTTGAGGGTTGTTCTGTAAACTCTCAAAGATTACCAGTTGTTTGCTAAGTTTAGCAAATGTGAGTTTTCGTTACAATCAGTTGCTTTCCTCGGGCATATAGTATCTAGCGAAGGGATCCGAGTGGATTTTCAGAAAATAGAGGCAGTGAAACAATGGCCTAGACCTACCTCTCCTACAGATATCAGAAGTTTCTTAGGTCTATAAGGTTATTACAGAAGGTTCGTGGAAGGATTTTCATCCATTGCCTCTCCATTAACTAAGTGGACTCAGAAAAAAGTTAAGTTTCAGTGGTCAGATGATTGTGAGAAAAGCTTCACACAACTGAAAACTAAATTGACTATAGCTCCAGTTTTGACTCTACCAGAGGGTTCAGACGGTTATGTTATATATTGTTATGCGTCCAGAGTCAGCCTAGGTTGTGTGTTGATGAAGTGAGGTAAGGTTATAGCTTATGCTTCTAGACAGCTTAAGGTGCATGAGAAGAATTATCTGACTCATGACCTCGAGCTTGCAGCAGTGGTGTTTGGACTTAAGATTTGGAGACACTACTTATATGGTGTTCAGGTAGACGTGTTCACATACCATAAAACCCTTCAGTATGTGTTCACCCAGAAAGAGTTGAATCTTTGCAAGAGGAGATGGCTTGAATTCCTCAAGGACTATGACATGAATGTGCTTTACCATCCTGGTAAGGCCAATGTAGTAGAAGATGCCCTTATCACAATATCTATGGGTAGTGTAGCACATGTTGAGGAAGAAAGAAAAGAACTAGCAAGGGATGTTCACAGGATTGCTCGCTTAAGAGTTCGCCTTATGAGCATATCAGATGATGGTGTAACAGTTCAGAATGGGTCAGGATCTTCATTGGTAGCGGAGGTTAAGGAAAAGCAAGACAGTGATCCGATATTGCTTCAACTAAAGGGTGCAGTCCATCAGTAGAGAGTTGAGGTAATCTCCCAAGGGGGAGATAGTGTGCTTCGCTATTAGGGTCGATTATGTGTTCCTAAGGTGGGTTAGTTAAGACAACAGATTCTTGCAGAAGCCTATAACTCCAGGTATTCTATTCACCCAGGTGCCACTAAGATGTACCGTGATCTGCGGGAAGTCTTTTGGTGAATGGCATGAAGAGGGATATAGCAGATTTTGTGGCTAAGTGTCGCAACAGTCAGCAAGTTAAGGTAGAACATCAGAAACAATGGGATATGACTCAAGAGATCAACATTCCTACTTGGAAGTGGGAAGTGATCAACATGGACTTCATTACAAGTTTACCTCGTACTCGCAGACAGCATGACTCTATTTTGGTTATAGTAAACAGAGCTACTAAGTCTGCACCCTTTTTGGTTGTTAAGACTACAAACTCGGTGGAGGACTACGCCAAGCTTTACATTAATGAGATAGTCACGTTGCATGGGGTTCCTTTGTCTATCATCTCAGATAGAGGTCCTCAGTTTACCTCTCATTTCTGGAAGTCATTTCAGAAAGATCTTCGTACTCAGGTTAATCTTAGCACAGCGTTTCATCCGCAGACGGATGGTCGGGCAGAGCGTACCATTCAGACCTTAGAGGACATGTTGAGAGCTTATGTGATCTACTTCAAGGGTAGTTGGGATGATCACCTTCCTCTTATATAGTTCACCTACAATAGTAGCTACCATTCCAGCATTCAGATGGCCCCTTATGAGGTATTGTATGGGCGTAGAAGTAGATCTCCAGTTGGTTGGTTTAAAGTAGGTGAAGCAGCCTTGATAGGACCAGATTCGGTTCATGATTCTATGGAAAAAGTGCAGCTCATCAGAGATAGACTTAAGACAGCCCAGAGTTGCCAGAAGTCCTATGCAGATGTAAGGAGAAGGGACTTGGAGTTCCAAGTTGATGATTGGGTTTTCCTGAAAGTGTCACCTATGAATGGGTTATGAGGTTTCGCAAGAAAGGGAAGCTCAGTCCTCGATATGTAGGCCCTTACAAGATCTTGTAAAGGGTTGGTAATGTGCTGTACGAGTTAGAGTTACCAGTAGAACTAGCAGCAGTTCATCTTGTCTTTCACTTTTCATTATTGGAGAAGTGTGTGGGTAATCCAGCATCCATAGTACCTTTAGAGAGTGTGGCTGTGAAAGATAGTCTCACTTATGAGGATGTGCCAGTTTAGATTCTTGATCTTCAGGTTAGAAGGTTGAGAAACAAGGAAGTCACTTCAGTTAAGGTTTGGTGGAGGAGTCAGTCTGTTGAGGGAGCTACTTGGGAAGTAGAAACAGCCGTGAAGGCCAAGTATCCTCACCTTTTTCCTTCCGATTCCATTCCAGCTTGAGGTAGTAGTTTCTCTTCAGTTTTTAAGTCATTCATGCGCAAATTCAGTCTTAGTATCATGTTCCTTCAGCTATACTTGCATTTTCAGCGTATTTGCATGTTTTTGGAACTCAGTTCAGTCAAAAATCAGTTTCTAGAAATTGTGGTAGGGTTTGCAGCTCTTTCCGTCCACATTTAGCTCGTTTAGTCTTCATTCGAGGATGAATGTTCCCAAGGAGGAGATAATGTAATACCCCATATGCTAGGACTACCAGAAATGTAGAATTCCAAAAGTTGCAGGTGCCACCTACGGACCGTTGGTGGGGTCCGTGGATGGCCACCTGCAGCCCATCCCCAGAAAGCCCATGAAATTTTGCTAAGGGTAGACCCACGCCAGGACCAATGGACCGTAGGTCAGACCACGGTCCATGGTCCAGGGCCGTAGGTCAGACCCCCAAATTTCACCTCCCTGTATCGATCGACGGATGACCAGAACGGACCGTCTGTCTATCCACGGTCCGTCGGTCTATTCCATTAGTGACCACGACAGATTTTAAGTCAGGGGTCGTTTGGTCTTTTCCCTATGCATTGGACCCCTAAACTACATTTAACCCCTAAACTACGTCGTTTTGATCAGTTTTAGCCTAGTAACTTAATTAGAACTTACACTAGTCAATTCATTCTCCAAAATTTAGCAAACTCAGAGCAAAAGAGGAGAAAAGAGGCAACCAAACCCTTCCAAGAACACAACAAGTTTCCTTCTGTTACAGCCCCGAAATCGAAAGATTTCTCTGTGAAATTCATCACTAGGTATGTGGGATTTCACTATTGGGTTCCTTTCGCCCATTAGGTCCCTAGAATTCAGTCAGATTTTTGATTCCCTTCATATTATCTAGACCTAGGGTTTCTAGAATTTCAGCAGATCATTATGAATTAGTTACTTTAATGGTCCTAATTAGATTATCATGATTTTAGTATTGTTTTGTGTAGATGCTTTCATAAACTCAGAACCCTAGCTATGTAGTTCTTTTAGTTCATGAATTACACATGCTAGGTCAGATAAACATATATACATGCCTTAGATACAAATGTTTCATTATCAGTACATAAATGTTGCATTCTCACATTTTGTATGTCAGTATTTTGAGCTCTCTAGTATTACAGAAATTCAGTCATAATGTGTTATTTACATAATCAGTTGGGAGAAGACTTATTACCGAGTTGGACTAGGGTCAGTCACCCTTAAGTCCAAGAACTATGTGCCCTGTAGGTTGTAAGTCCCCTATGTGGGCATCATTTTAATGATCACACCAGTCATGCCTCTATACCTCTAGCAGGGTATATTGGGTCCTCTCGATGGGGCATATACATCGAACTCCACATTTAGCTCATGTGGTTTTATGTCAGTTATTAGTAGCTCTCGCAGTCAGATTCTTGTGTAGTGACTAGGTTATCAGATACAGTTTAATATTCAGTTTCAGTATGTATAAACTTGGTCATTGCATTCAGTTAGTTCTTATTCAGTGTTTACAGTATAGTATCATCCAAACTTTGGAAGATATGTTAAGGGCTTGCGTGATTGATCTTAAGGGTAATTGGGATGACCATTTGCCATTGGTAGAATTTACCTACAATAATAGCTAGCACTCAAGTATTGGTATGGCTCCATTTGAGGCCTTGTATGGTAGGAGGTGTAGATCTCCTATAGGCTGGCTTTGATAGGTCCCGAGTTGGTTTTAGAGGCTATTGAGAAAGTCCGGCTCATTGGAGAAATATTCAGGATGGCTCAAAGTCGGCAAAAGTATTATGCCGATGTGAGGAGAAGGGATCTAGAATTTGAAGTTAATGATTTGGTCTACTTAAAAATATCGCCCATGAAGGGTGTGATGTGATTTGGCAAGAAAGGTAAGCTTAGTCCCCAGTATGTAGGCCCATACCGAATTTTGAGGCATATTGATAAAGTTGCCTATGACTAGATTTTCCAAATGAGATAGCTTCGGTGCATCCGCTTTTTCTTGTATCCATGCTAAAGAAGTGTGTCGGAGATCCGGCATCCATAGTCCCCTTAGAAGGGTTGGGGGTTGATGAAAGTCTTTTATATGACGAAGTTTCAGTAGAGATTTTAGACTGGCAATTCAAGAGATTGAGGAACAAGGAAGTAGCTTCCGTAAAGGTTTTATGGATGAATCATTTAGTTGAGGGTGCTACTTGGGAGGCCGAGGCTGATATGAAGTCCCGCTATCCTCATATTTTTCCTTCTACTCCTATTCTAGCTTGAGGTAAGTAGTTCCTCTTGAGTTTTCCTAGTTTTGGGAGGCATGTGTGTTATATGAGTTTTCCATGATTTTCTTATGTTATGCATGTTCATGAGAAATAATTTTTAGTAAGAAAATGAGTTTTTATGATTTATGTTCCTTATGTTGTTGTGCATTGAGTAAGAGTTGCATGTATGCTTCATGAGATGAATTGTTGAACATGCTATGATTATGCTTCTTGAGAGTAAATTGCATAAAGGTTCTATGAGATTATTATGAGCATGCTTTTAGTAATGAGAAGTTAGTTCCTCCTATGAATATGAGAAATTGTTGATTTTTGTGCATAATGGGTTGTTAGATGTAGTTCCTACTTCCTTGAGATGCATTGGATATGTTTGAAATGGAGTTGATGTATCCTCCTTTGATTTGTGCATTATTTTGATGTTGCATGCATGATGGGCTGCTAGTCGTGAGTCTTTAATTTTGAAAGGTGTCTAGATCGTCATTCGAGGATGAATGTTCCCAAGGGGGAGATATTGTAACACCCCGGAAACTAGTAGGCTAAACTAGAGCTTTACGTGAGGGTTAGAGTCCTAGATATGACTCCCCGTACTTAAAATAAATGTTTTCTTGTTAGAACGTCAAGATACCAACCCTCAAGGACCAACCAAGGGCCCTTGAGGAGGACACTAAAAACTACCCAAAATAGCAGCAACCCACGACTGGACCCACGCCCGA
>JAJONR010007546.1:0-27348 GCA_029582245.1 Solanum etuberosum
TGTTAACTTTTATCCATATTAGACTCAATATAATTATTAGGAACTGCATACTGCACTTTTGATTCCTAATCTAATGTGAAATAAATTTTGACATAACAGTGTGGCCTAGATGCAAAAGGCTCTTAAGGCTTTAGATGTGTCTGTGATGCCTCATAATGTATCTTGTTTGTATTTTGGCACATACACGATATGGTATTGTTTATTCCTATGATGATTTTAATATATTGAAATATTATTTACAACTCCAATAATAATATTTATTTGTGCTTATTTGCGTCAATTGTAGATGCAAGTATATGACATTCTAGACTTGGCCTTAGTGTTTAATAACCAAAGAATCGTTTAGCCAAACAAGGTTTACTTGGTGCTATAGATAAAGTGATTTGTCTACTTATTATTATTTGAGTGTTTTATAGCTTTATACTAGATATCAAGAGTCAATCTATTATCTTTGTAAAAAATTTTTTGCCCCCAACCCCCCTTCCCGCTTCTTAGCTTTGTATGACATATCAAGAATATAATGTATCTATTCTTGAAAACACAAAGGTGGTTTAGTGAATTTGCAAAAGGGAGATGGAAAATCAAGATGAAATAGAATTAGTTACCTAGATAGTGTTGCGTCATTTATTTTTGACATCTTAATATGTCTTTGTCCACCATTTCATCAATTATTTTTACTAGTATTGTTTTTCTAAATTTAAATTTTTAGTTGATATATAATTTCATACACTTTGTAGGATTTAGAAGTTGTTGCGGAAGCATACTATGTCATGATGAGTGCAAGAAGGATTGTCTGTTGATTCATGGTAAGAGAGTTCTCTCTTTCTTTAAAATAAATTAACGAATGTTGCTTATGAATTATGATAATGTGTGATACACTTGTTTTCTTAACTTAGTTTAAAGTAGTTATTTTAAATGTATAGTTGATTTTAATCACATATTTGTAATTAGAAATAAAATTATTACAACTCAATAATAAACTAATACAACTAAAATTATAAAAGAAAGAACAATCTAGATCACTTGTTCTTCTTTCTTCTCTCCTTCGAAACTGTTGCATATGGCCTTTGCTTGGAAACCTGTTTCTACGAGTTTCAATCGCTGAGGATTCTGTGCGATCGATTCCTTTATATAGTAGCAAATTAAGTCATGTCGAACCTTAATTTATTTTTCCATAAGGTTTTACACTCATTTTCCAAATATGCAACCTTTTCAATTTAAAACTCCTTTTGATTATGACAAACAAAGCAAGTATAACTATGCAAGTGTATTCATCTACTCACCCGATTTACCATAATTCTTATTGGAGAAACAGTTTTTGACCTATTTAGTTCTTTAATAAATCGAAACAAATATATTTGCTGGTATTTGTGTGACATAATTCAGACGTCTAACATAAGTAAGGTAGACTAGTGTGTTAAAAAACACATACGACAAAGAACAATCAACCAGTAAATGATAAAGCTGGTGAAGTAATGGTATATTCCTAATCTTTATAAATAAAAAGGTACTTGAATTATCTTGTATGTTGTTTGTATTTTGGCACAAACACGATATGGTATTGGTTATTCCTATGATAATTTTTATATATTGAAATATTATTTACAACTCCAATAATAATATTTATTTGTGCTTATTTGCGTCAATTGTAGATGCAAGTATATGACATTCTAGACTTGGCCTCAGTGTTTAATAACCAAAGAATCATTTAGCCAAACAAGGTTTACTTGGTGCTATAGATAAAGTAATTTGTCTACTTATTATTATTTGAGTATTTCATAGCTTTATACTAGATATCAAGATTCAATCTATTATCTTTGTAAAATTTCTATTTCCCCCAACCCCCCTTCCCGCTTCTTAGCTTTGTATGACATATCAAGAATATAATGTGTCTATTCTTGAAAACACAAAGGTGGTTTAGTGAATTTGCAAAAGGGAGATGGACAATCAAGATGAAACTTAATTAATTGCCTAGATAGTATTGCATCATTTATTTTTGACATCTTAATATGTCTTTGTCCACCATTTCATCAGTTATTTTAATTAGTATTATTTTTCTAAATTGAAATTTCTAGTTGATATATAATTTCATACACTTTGTAGGATTTAGAAGATTTTGCGGAAGCATACTATGTCATGATGAGTGCAAGAAGGATTGTCTGTTGATTCATGGTAAGGGAGTTCTCTCTTTCTTTAAAATAAATTAATGAATGTTGCTTACGAATTATGATAAAGTGTGATACACTTGCTTTCTTAACTTAGTTTAAAGTAGTTGTTTTAAATGTATAGTTGATTTTAATCACATATTTGTAATTAGAAATAAAATTATTACAACTCAATAATAAACTAATACAACTAAAATTATAAAAGAAAGAACAATCTAGATCACTTGTTCTTCTTTCTTCTCTCCTTTGAAACTATTGCATATGGCCTTTGCTTGGAAACCTGTTTCTACGAGTTTCAATAGCTGAGGATTATGTGCGATCGATTCATTTATATAGTAGCAAATTAAGTCATGTCGAACCTTAATTTATTTTTTCATAAGGTTTTACACTTATTTTCCAAATATGCAACCTGTTCAATTTCAAACTCCTTTTGATTATGACAAACAAAGCAAGTATAACTATGCAAGAGTATTCATCTACTCACCCGATTCACCATATTGCTTATTGGAGAAACCGTTTTTGACCTACTTAGTTCTTTAATAAATCGAAACAAATATATCTGCTGCTATTTGTGTGACATAATTCAGACGTCTAACATAAGTAACGTTGACTAGTGTGTTAAAAAACACATACGACAAAGAACAATCAACCAATAAATGATAAAGCTGGTGAAGTTATGGTAAATTCCTATTCTTTATAAATATAAAGGTACTTGAATTCCATAAATATTTTGTTAACTATCAATCGATTTGCTTTTCTTTAATAAAGAAAGAAATGAATGATCTTGCTGAGGTATATTGTGAGTTAAATGTCCCTGGAAGTGCTCCCAATGATGTGTACTGACAAGTAATGAGGCCAGGTACTCATGGAAATAACCGAACTGTAGGAAAAGGAGCAGCTCCAAGTTCAGTTTATGGCCCAGTATATAAATGATTCCAAAATGAGTAAAGATATTTTGAAAAAAGAGTAGAGATAGAAGTTCAAAAAGTAACCTCAACTATGAAAATTGAGATTGAGGAAAAGTTGTTTGAAGCAAAAGAGGAAATTGAAGTGATGGATAAGAAGTTGTCGAAAGCTAAGGAGGATACATAAATGATGAAGAAAAAATTATCGGAAGAAAATATGAATATGGATGCAAAAATAGACGATAAAGTAAAGGTAGGGATACTAGAATATGTAGATTCTTTTGGTATTACTCGTGGCTCAAATAGAAAATCATGTAGTAATGAGCACGTAAATAAATATGTCCACAAAAATATTATCTTTTAGATAGTATTGTTATTTAGTTGTTTTAATTATAATATTTTGTGTCTTTTGTGATAGGTTTATAGTAGCTCAATTGAAGATCGCCAACAATCATTGTCACCCGTTTCAATTGTTGAACCAAAAAAGGTGAGTTCTGACTTTGTTTTGATTATATCTTTGTGTAATTAAACTAGAAGAATATCTAGATAAAGTATTGATACTTGTATGTGTCTAAAATTCAGTTATGAAGTTATAAAGTGGTCTATTCGGTTATAGAAATAGAATTTATCGGGAAAAAACATGCAAATAAATCTAAGGGGTGACAACGAATGTCAGATGGGGGAGTTTGGATTCTTAACTATCAGCTACAACACAAGCAAAACAGAGGTAATATCAACATAGAGAGGAATTCTCGGAATGTGATCGATTATAGGCAAATTTCATTGTATGGGTAATTGAAAATACTAACAAATAGCTAGATATCAGCGGGTAGGCTAGACTATAGATGCAATAGTTTTCTCTCGAACAACTACTACGAATCAGGTGATTTATTTCGAACATCAACAAGCTTAGCAAATAAGAACAACCCACACCTTAATTCATCCACTCTCTCGAGCTATATGAGTAAAATTAGATTTAGGATTTACTCTTTTGATCTAAACCCATATCAACCCAATAACTACAACCATTAATCGAAAGCTTTGGTTCTAAAACTTCTCTCTCAAGCAAGCCCAAAACTCTATACTAGAATTGCATTTGCAACTACAATTCATAGATTTTAACACAGCTATCAATTAAACCCACTTCAATTAAGCATTAAAATCAGTAAATAGCAATACCCATAAGCTAATTCAGCCCATAATCACATGATCACACTCCAAGAATTGGGGTTTTAGCTAAACATCATAAAAAGGCAAAAACAATTACCAACTCAATTTGCCATCAGCTGGGTAAGAGTCTCCAAGCCTTTTCAATGCTTTCCAAGGGTTAAATTCAAAGACCCACTTACAAATCCTCAAAATTTTCAATAAGAATTCAAAAACTAGAAGATAAACTCTCTCACTAGAACTTGGGGATAACTGGAGAGCACTGGAGAACTCCTCAAAATTCCTTTTAAAATCCAATTTATAGTTGCCTGCATTTTGGCCTGAAATTCCACTCGGCGGTATAAGTCGCGCCTCGCATAGTGGTTCGGGGATCCACCATTTGATATTTTCCATCACCATTTTGCATTGGTCCTCAGCATCTCAGGTCCTGTAACTTTGGGCGATCAAAGTTGCCATCGTGAGTTGATCGGTAATTCACCGACTTCCCATTTATGTTGTCAACTTGGTTCTTCCCCAAGGCTGGAGTGCTGGAACTTTGGGCGAGCTAAAGAGCGACTCGGCGGTGCGCCGAGTGGTCTTGGCGATCACCAAGATCACTTTTTCTTTACTTCTTCAGGTTTTTAGTTCCTTTTTATCCGGTCATGTCCTTGCCTTGCTCCTTAGCCTTAATAGCTGCAAATCAACACTTTAACATCAGTTTAGGGCATAAATTAGGCATTTGAGGAAACTTATGCTATTAAAATACAGCTCAAATGAGTCAAAATCTCAGACTCATCAAAAAATATAAAGCTAGAAAACATTATGTCTATTTCTTGAGATAAAAGCAAAATGTGAACCAAAATTACTCAATTCAGCCAAACAAATATGCCATGAATGTAGTTGCAGTATCATACATAGCCAACAAACAATTCATAATCTGAATTGCAGGTAGCAGCATTAAAGTTTCTGTTAAAGAGCTAATTAATCATAGTCATTTCAGAAAGTAGTTGTCGAGACAACAATGTCTAGCCTTCCTACATTTTCTCAAGCTATCATGTCTATATCCATATCAATCACTTTGATGTTGCCCCCTTCAGCACATCCAGCTATGATTCTATGTCTTGTCTTATGAGGTAAAATAATCCCCACAGGAAGTGCTTGTTGTTCCATTTTGTAAGAACATCCACAAGGTGAGAGACAGCTCTACAAGTATAAGAAAATAATATAGAGATTATAAATGTACTTTGAGATTCACTACAAAGGATTGTAAATGCAAGTATAAGTAGCTCAACATCATTTATAAGCGTTCTCCTCACCAAATCTTTGGTACGCATGAAGTCCACCAGAACAGTATATTTCTTTGATCTGCATATAAAGGGAATGCAAATTAATTTCTAGTAAAAACATTACACGGCAAGGGCACACTTCTACTTTGCAACACTTAGCCCTTTTCGAAGTGTTGCAAAGTAGAAGTGCACCCTTTCCAAGGAATGCTTTTACTAGAAATTGATTTACATTTCCTATTATATGTAGGTCTGAGAAATATATTGCTCTGGTGGAGTTCATGTGTATCAAAGATTTGGTGATGAGAACACTTATAAATGATGTTAAGATTCTTATACTTGCATCTACAACCCTGTGCAATGATTCTCAAAGTACGTCTATAATCTCTATATTATTTTCTTATACTTGTAGAGTTGTCTTTAGCCTTGTGGATGTTCTTGCAAAATGGAATAACAAGAACTTCCTGTGGGGATTATTTTACCTCATGAGACAAGACATTGATGGATGTGCTGAAGAGAGTAGCGACAAAGTGATTGATATAGAGATAGACATGAAAGATGGAGAAAATTAAGGAATGCTAGATATTGTTGTCTCGACAATTACTTTCTAAAATGGCTTTGATTAATTAGCTGTTTAACAGAAACTTTTACTGCTGCTACCTGCAATCTAGTTAGTGAATTGTTTGTTTCCTATGTATGATAGTGCAACTACATTCATGGCATATTTGTTTGGCTAAATTGAGTAATTTTGGTTCGAATTTTGTTTTTATCTCAAGAAAATAGACATAATGCTTTCTATTTTTATCTTCTTGCATTTCCATTGTTGATCTCTATACTAGTTGAGTTATTTGTACCATGTCTTTAGTTTTGCTTATCACAATGTAACATCAAATCTTGGGAAATTGATTTGATTTTACATTGTTATTTGACTTTATCTTTATTATTAATTAAACTGTAAAACTTGTATGTTTTAGCTTCCTAGTACAAATTGTGTTGATGAACCTCTTGATTCAACGGAATTCAGATAGTCGAGTTCCATCACAATTCAAAATTGTTTTGTGTTCATTGATTGTCTTGATAACTGAAAGTTGTAACTATATATGGTTCTTCATCATATGGTTCTATAGATTAAGACACTCATAGGCACAAGAAGAATGGTTGTGTGGATGGTTAAATACCCCAAAAATTTATGATAAGACACGAACTATTCTTCATTTGCGTATAAGATCGTATGAGGTGATTCTTAAATTGTGCTTACATCTTAAGGTCAATTATTAAATGTGCGAATAGATTTGGAGATGAATTAAGTTCACAAGAATCCCCTAGCACATATTAGAGTTGAAAGCTTCCTTACCGATTCTGTTTTGATATAAGATTATACTTAGGTTAACTTCAAACAATAATATCTCTCGGCATATGATGAACTAGGTGACCTATGACCTATCACATTAAAGTTCTATGAGTTTTCTTTCCAACGCTACAAAGTTTGCCTCATTTAGAGTTTGTAATAAAAAATATATGATCGTTTTACCAAAGACTACCACAATAGACTTTTCAAAGAGGATGATCTTTATCTCTTACTTTCAAAGAAATATTGTCCTATATCCTCTTTACCGGGACAATTATTGTTGAATAGACTATCCCAGATATCCCCATGCAAAACTAGTTCAAATTTAAGAGTATGAGGCAATAGCTCTGAGAACTCATACACCTTACGTCTAACTCTGGAAGGAGGATGAGCCTGGAAACAATTATTGAGCATTCGAGGTGCAAATTCCAGAGCATGTGAAATGTCAAAACTTCCCCTGAAATGTAGATAAGAAGAGATAAACTACTAATTATAGGGAAGAGAACGCGTGTTCCTATTGAATGTTGCCCATTCGTCAAATAAAAGAAAGATGGTCAATATATATTATATATCGATGATCTTTCTTTTATTTGACAAATGGGCAACATTCAATAGGAACACACGTTATATATATGGATGATCTTTCTTTTATTTGACGAATGGACAACATTCAATAGGAACACACGTTCTCTTCCCTATAATTAGTAGTTTGTCTCTTCTTATCTACATTTCAGGGGAACTTTTGGCATCTCATATGCCCCTGAATTTGCACCTAGAATGCTCAATAAGGTGTATGAGTTCTCAGAGGTATTGCCTCACACTATTAAATTTGAACTAGTTCTGCATGGGTATATCTGGGATAGTCTATTCAACAATAATTTTCCAGGTAAAGAAGATATATGACTATATTTCTTTGAAACTGAGAGAGAAAGGTCATCCTCTTTGTAAACTCATTTGTGGTAGTCTCTGGTAAAATGGTCGTAATTTTTTATTTCAGAACTCTAAATAAGGCAAACTTGGTGGTGTTGGAAACAAGACTCATAGAACTTTAATTTGATAGGTCATAGGCCACCTAATTCATCATATTCTGAGAGATATGACTGTTTGAAGTTGACCTAAGTAGAATCTTATATCAAAACTCAATCAGTAAGGAAGCATTCAACTCAACTTTGTGCTAGGGGATTCTAGTGACGTTAATTCATCTCCAAATCAATTCCCACATTAAATAATTGACCTTAACACTTAAGGAAAATTTAAGAATCACCCAATACGACCTTATACACAACTGAAGAACGGTTCGGGTCTTAGGTTAGAAATTTTTGGGGTGTTACACCATCCACACAACCCCTCTTCTTGTACCGATGAGTCTCTTATTCAACAGTACCGTACGATGAAGAAAGCATATATAATGAACACTTTCAGTTATCAAGACAATCAATAAACACAAATCAATTTTAATTGTGATAGCACTCGACTATTCCAATTCACTAGAATCAAGAAGTATATCAACCCAATTTATACTAGGAAGTTTAAAAATACAAGTTTAAATGTTGAATTATTAATAAATATAAAATTGAATAACAATATGAAAAAAAAAACAATCTCTTAAGAACTGGTGTTACATTGTGATGAGCAAAACTAAAACGATGTGGTTCAAATAACTCAACTAGCACAGAGATCAACAATGGAAATGCAAAAACATAAAGCTAGAAAGCATTATGTCTATATTCTTGAGATAAAAACAAAATTCGAACCAAAATTACTCAATTCAGCCAAACAAATATGCCATGAATGTAGTTGCACTATCATACATAGCCAACAAATAATTTACAAACTAGATTGCAGGTAGTAGCAGTAAAAGTTTCTATTAAAGAGCTAATTAATCAAAGTCATTTCAGAAAGTAGTTGTCGAGACAACAATGTCTAGCCTTCCTAAATTTTCTCCAGCTATCATGTCTATATCCTTATCAATCACTTTGTTGTTGCTGCCTTCAGCACATCCAACTATGATTCTATGTCTTGTCTTATGAGGTAAAATAATCCCCACATGAAGTTCTTGTTGTTCCATTCTGAAAGAACATCCACAAGGTGAAAGATAGCTCTACAAGTATAAGAAAATAATATAGAGATTATAAACGTACTTTGAGTGCTTGTTGTTCCATTCTGTAACAACAAGCACTTCATGTGGGGATTATTTTTCCTCGTGAGACAAGACACAGATGGATGTGCTGAAGGTAGTAGAAACAAAGTGATTGATACAGAGATAGCCATGAAAGCTGGAGAAAATGTAGGAAGGCTAGATATTGTTGTCTCGACAACTACTTTCTAAACTGGCTTTGATTATTTTGCTCTTTAACAGAAACTTTTATTGTTGCTACCTGCAATCTAGTTTGTCAATTGTTTGTTGGCTATGTATGATAGTGCAATTACATTCATGGCATATTTGTTTTGCTAAATTGAGTAATTTTGGTTTGAATTTTGTTTTTATCTCAAGAATATATACATAATGCTTTCTAGTTTTATCTTCTTGCATTTCCATTGTTGATCTCTATACTAGTTGAGTTATTTGTACAATGTCTTTTTAGTTTTTCTCTTCACAATGTAACACCAAATCTTAGGAAATATTTTTCTTTCACATTGTTATTCGACTTTATCTTTATTATTAATTCATCGGTTAAACTTGTATGTTTTAGCTTCCTAGTATAAATTGGGTTGATGTACGTCTTGATTCAACTGACTTCAGATAGTCGAATTCCATCCCAATTCAAATTGTTTTGTGTTCATTGATTGTCTTGATAACTGAAAGTGGTCATTATATATGCTTTCTTCGTCATATGGTTCTGTTGATTAAGACCCTCATAGGCACAAGAAGAGGGGTTGTATGGATGGTGTAACACCCCAAAAATTTATGATAAGACCCGAACCGTTGTTCATTTGAGTATATGATCGTATCAGGTGATTCTTAAATTGTGCTTACGTGTTAATGTCAATTATTTAATGTGTGAATAGATTTGGAGATGAATTAAGGTCACAAGAATCCCCTAGCACAAATTTGAATCTAAAGCTTCCTTACCGATTGAATTTTGATATAAGATTAAACTTTGGTTAACTTCAAACAATCATATCTCTCAGCATAAGATGAATTAGGTTACATATGACCTATCACATTAAATTTCTATGAGTCTTCTTTCCAACGCCACCAAGTTTGCCTCATTTAGAGTTAGGAATAAAAAACTATTAACGTTTTACCAGAGACTACCACAACAGAGTTTTCATAGAGGATGACCTTTCTCTCTCACTTTCAAAGAAATATAGTCCTATATTTCTTTGAAAGTGAGAGAGAAAGGTCATCCTCTTTTAAAACTCTATTGTGGTAGTCTTTGGTAAACCGTCATAACTTTTTATTCTAAACTCTAAATGAAGCAAACTTGGTGGCATTGGAAAGAAGACTCATAGAAGTTTAGATTTATAGTTCATAGGCCACTTAATTCATTATATGCTGAGAGATACAATTGTTTGAAGTTGACATAAATAGAATTTTAGATCAAAACTCAATGGGTAAGGAAGCTTTCAACTCAACTTTGTGCTAGGGGATTCTTGTGACCTTAATTCATTTCCAAATCTATTCCCACATTAAATAATAGACCTTAATACGTAAGCACAATCTAAGAATCACCCGACACGACCTTATACGCAAATGAAGAATAGTTTGGGTATTAGCTTAGAAACTTTTGGGGTGTTAGCACCATCCACACAACCCCTCTTCTTGTGCCTTTGAGTGTTAATAAACAATACAATTCAATAAAGAAAGCATATACAGTGACCACTTTTAGTTATCAAGATAATCAATGAACACAAAATAATTTTTAATTGTGATAGCACTCGACTATCCCAACGCAGTTGAATCAAGACGTATATCAACCCATTTATACTAGGAAGCTAAAATATACAAGTTTTACAATTGAATTATTAATAAAGGTAAAGTTGAATAGCAATGTGAAAGAAAAACAATCTCCCAAGAACTGGTGTTACATTGTCATGAGCAAAACTAAAAAGACATGGTACGAATAACTCAACTAGTACAAAGATCAACAATGGAAATGAAAAAACATAAAGCTAGAAATCATTATGTCTATTTTGTTGAGAAAAAAACAAAATTCGAACCAAAATTACTCAATTCAGCCAGACAAATATGACATGAATGTAGTTGCACTATCATACATAGCCAACAAAATATTCACAAACGAGATTGCAGGTAGCAGTAGTAAAAGTTTTTGTTAAAGAGATAATTAATCAAAGCCGTTTCAGAAAGTAGTTGTCCAGACAACAATGTCTAGTCTTCCTACATTTTCTCCAGCTATCATGTCTATCTTCATATCAATAACTTTGTTGCTGCCCCCTTCAGAACATCCATCTATGTTTTGTACCATGTGGTAAAATAATCCCCACAGGAAGTGCTTGATGTTCCATTCAGGAAGAACATCCACAAGATGAAAGACAGCTCTACAAGTATAAGAAATGGATATAGAGATTATAGACATACTTTGAGAATCACTGCACAGGGCTGTAGATGCAAGTATAAGAAGCTAAACACCATTTATAAGCGTTCTCATCACTAAATCTTTGGTACGCATGAACTCCAGCAGAGCAGTATATTTCTCAAACCTACATATAATGGGAAATCCAAATCCATTTCAAGTAAAAACAAGCCTCGGCAATGGTGCACTTCTACTTTGCAACACTTAGCTCTTGCCGATGACTGTTTTTAATAAAATTGATTTGCATTTCACATTATTTGTAGGTATGATAAATATACTGCTATGGTGGAGTTCATGCGTACCAAATATTTAGTGATGAGAATGCTTAAAAATGATGTTGAGCTGATTATACTTGCATCTACAACCCTGTGCAATGATTCTCAAAGTACGTCTATAATCTTTATATTTTTTTCTTATACTTGTAGATCTTTCTTTCACTTTGTGGATGGTCTTGCAGAATGGAACAACAAGCACTTTCTGTGGGGATTATTTTACCGCATGAGACAAGACATACATGGATGTGCTGAAGGTGCAGCAATAAAGTGATTGATATGGAGATAGACATGATAGCTAGAGAAAATGTAGGAAGGCTAGACATTGTTTTCTTGACAACTACTTTTTGAAGTGGCTTTGATTAATTAGCTCTTTAACATAAACTTTTATTGCTGCTACCTGCAATCTAGTTTGTGAATTGCTTGTTGGCTATGTATGATAATGCAACTACATTCATGGCATATTTGTTTGGCTGACTTGAGTAATTTTTGTTCGAATTTTGTTTTTATCTCAAGAAAATAGACATAATGTTTTCTAGCTTTATGTTTTTGAATTTGCATTGTTGATCTCTCTACTAGTTGAGTTATTTGTACCAGGTCTTTTATTTTTGCTCACGACAATGTAACACTAGTTCTTGGGAGATTGTTTTGCTTCCACATTGTTATTCAACTTTAGATTTATTAATAATTTAACCTCTCGCATCCTTCCAACCCTATGAACTTAAACTTCTTTTGGGTCAATGCCGTTAATGGAGAGGCAATCGATGAAAACCCTTCAACAAACCTTCTGTTGTAACCGACTAAACCTAAGAAACTTCTAATCTCCAAAAGGGATAAAGGTCTAGGCCAACTCTTAACTGCATCCATCTTCTTTGGATCTACCTCAATACCCTTACCGAAAATAATGTGACCAAGAAAAGTCAGAGACCTTAACAAAAACTCAAATTTACTAAACTTTGCATAGAGTTGTTGGTCCTTTAGGACTTGCAACACAATCCTCAAATGATCGGTCAGCTCGTGTTTATTCCTTGAATAAATCAATATATCATCAATGAACACAATCACAAGCATGTTGAGGTATTGCCTACACACCATATTCATCAAATTCGTAAATTTGGCCGGAGCACTGGTCAAACCAAACAACATTACCAAAAATTTATAATGACCATATCGATTTCAAAAATCCATTTTCGAAATGTCATTCTCCTTCACCCTCAATTGGTGATAACCGAAGCGGAGGTAAATCTTGGAGAAGTAACTTGCTCCTTGTAGTTGATCAAGGAAATAATCTATCCTTGGAAGAGGATATTTGTTCTTAACAGTAACTTTGTTCAATTTCCAGTAGGCAATACACATACGAAGCGAACCATCTTCCTTTCGAACAAATAAAACTGGAGCACCCCATGGAGAGATACTCTATTGAATGAAACCCTTATCCAACAAATCCTTCCATTGATCCTTTAAATCCTTGAGTTCTGCTGGATCCATACAATAAGAAGGAATAGAGATAGGTTGCGTATCCGGGAGTAGGTTAATACCAAAATCTATTTCCCTTTCGGGAGGAACACCTGGTAGATCATCGGGAAACACTTCTGGAAACTCATTAACAATGGGGACCGACTCAAGAGCAGGGGATTCAAAATCCATATCCCTAACCCGAACAAGATGGTATATGCAACCATTAGAAATCATCTTTCTATCCTTAAGACAAGAAACAAACTGACCCTTAGGCATAGAATTTCCCCCTTCCCACTCTAGAATCGGTTCATCTGGAAACTGGAATTTGTCAACTCAGGTTCTACAATCAATAGAAGAATAACATGAATGCAGCCAATCCATACCAAGGATAACATCGAAATCTAACATATCTATCTCTACAAGATCAACATGAGTGACTCTATGTGATAAGGAAACATGACACATTCTATAGACTTTCTTAGCCACAATAGATTCACCAACGGGAGTAGAGACAGAAAAGGGATCTAACAATACATCAGAAGAATATCAAACCTCATGGCCACATATGGTGTCAAAAACAGCAAGGTAGCACCGGGATCAAGCAAAGTATAAACATAAAGATGAAAGACTTTCAACATACCGGTAACCAAAACGGGAGAACCCTCTTGCTCATGACGAGTCTGGAGTACATAAAACCTATTTTGCTCTGGAGCACTTAAACCTGAACCACTCGGTGAAGCTTGCTTACCCTTTCATCCCTTATCCATTAACGATGGAAAATCCCTTATTTTATGACCACTCTTACAACAACTGAAGCAACAATCCATGCCGGCTACGCATTTACCATCATGCTTCCTTCCACACTTAGCACAAGTAGACAATGAAGATCCACCACCATTCCCTCTTTGAGGCTTAATGTTAGACACCCTATATTTGTTGAACTTAGGAGGAGCATTGGAGGAACCCTTACCGGAAAACCTTTGTCGAAACTTAACGACCATGTCCATCGAATCTTGAATGTTAGAAGTTACCATCACTGGTCCTTGCGTTCTTTGTCTTCCTAGATCTCCCCCTAAGTTTCTCCTCTTGTATTTGTTGAGAATGAACCATTAGATGAGAAATGTTCATATCATTGATAAGCATGGTGGTATGACATTCCTTAACCACCATATCGGACATGCCCGAAACAAACTTACTCATCATTGGCCTAGGGTCGGCAATCATCGTAGGAGTATACTTACACAATTGTGTGAACTTCAAAACATATTACTTCACACTCATGTTTCCTTGACGAAGGTTGATAAATTCATGTACCTTTGCCTCTCTCATATCAAGGGGAAAAACCTATCAAGGAAAGCAACCTTAAGCTTTTCCCAATCAAAAGGACCCGCATCAGCCGCCCTCTCTTCCTTTCATTGGTTGAATTAAAATTGAGCAACACCCCTGAGTTGATAAGAGGCCAATTCCACCGTTTCCACCGGCGTCACTCCCATGATCATCAACACCTTATACACTTCATCAATATACTCTCGAGGATCTTCTTTAGCCTCAGAACTATGAAACTTCAGAGGATTCATTCTAGTGAAGTCTCTCACTCTAGTTGCCGCCATTCCCATATTCGAGTTCACGGGGACCACAGCCTCCCTATTGGCTTGAGCCATCATGGATTGGGCCAACAGTTGAAAAGCAGCCCTAAACTCCGCATAGTCACTTGCTCAGCCAAAAGGATGACTAGAACTTGAGGAGCTTCTCATTCCATATTCTCATTTGCATTCCTCCTAACGTAAGCTCTTTGAGGGGCCATATTCTGAAAAATATCAGATCAGGATTAGGAAAAAGGACATATAGGGTTACACTCTATCGCACGACTTAGAGTAATGAAAGAAGTGGAGTTTCCTAATCATCTTATAACTTTTTATTCATAAATGTGGCGCTCTTCACAGTCAAGAACAAGACTCTACTCGACGTGGCTTATGAGACATTCTAGGACCTTTCTAAACCTTGTGCTCTAAATACCAAATTTGTTGTGACCCAAAGTAGACCCTATACGTGACATGAATTATAAGACCCCGAGAGGCCATATACAAGCCACTTAGCATAGATCATACAAAATAATAGAGTTTAAGCGTTTCAAAGGAAATTTATATCTTCAATAGTTTGTCAAAAATGAAGCGGGAGTCTAAATAGTCTCAAAGCCATCTATTACATCAAGAGTGATTGGGACGTAACCCATGCATCATATACAATATCTGAAAAGTAAAGACAATAAGCAATAAAAGATTCGGTCCTTGGAACATGAGGACTCACCACTTCTCAAAATAACTAAAGTGATTTCTAGCCACGGGGGTGCGATATCAGAGCGTCGGACCCTACATTTTGAAAGAATGTAGGAAAGAGCATGTTTTAGTACAAAGAATGTACCAAGAATGATAGTAATGCATAAAACATATGAAATCATGCTAAAAGGACTTTTCATGACATACAATGACCATGCTAAATCATGAGGTAATAGGGTTAGAAAATATAAATCATAAAACATGGTAAATGCGAGCTAACATCTTTAAAACATTCATGAGATACTTCTAGAAGTAACCTTAGTTGTTTAATATGGGAGATTAACCTTTAACCGGTATAGAGAAAATGTGAGATATAACATGGAATCTAATGTCTACCCCACACCGAAAAGGGGTGTCCTACTTGCCAAGGTAAGACCATGAACTTCTAGCTTATGTGGATCCACTAGCTAATGTCTATCTTAGACAATCATCCTATGGAGGCACATAGGTATGGGATAAGGATAATTCTATTAAAAACCCAGCCTCAAGTTACGGGAGAGCTTCCATCTCAATATCCTCTCGATGCTAAGATTAAATCCCACAAAATAGTCATTATCTTAACTTGTCTTATCATTAAGAGGCATGGGTAATCGCCACTTGCCTTATCATCCATGGAAGGCACATAAAGTAGCCAATCTAACCTAGGTTTAATTAGAATAGCTCCTAAATCTCGATTCAAAGTTTAGTTGAGAAAACCTTTCAACTCTAAGAATCTTTTATGTCAGAATACCTTTTCACACACATGCTTTCATGTGTATGTGAGAAATCCTTTCACAAAAACAGCAACATGGATGCTTTACTCTCAAAGCAACTTAAATCATTTTCATCAATTTCCTAAAGAATATGCATATCTTCATAAATTCATCTTTCATAGTTCAAAACCCACATCATATCATCGAAGTATAGAAATCATGGGTCATGCATGGGTTTATGGGGGATTCAACTTAAAACATGAAATTTCTTAAATTCATGCATAAGAAGACATAAAACAATCAATTGGATCAACATTGAAAGGAACCCATGTCGATTGAGTAAAACCCTAACTTGATTGGGGAATCTAACTTTCAAAATTTGAGAATTTAAGAACCCTATAGAGGAAAGGGCTCCATAGGTGAATACTATCATACCTTGATGGCAAAAACTTAAAATCAATGGTGAAATTGGAGACTTGACTTGAAACCCTAGCCTTCTTCTTCAAGATTTTAGAGAGAGAAATATTTGGGGAAGAACTTAGATCAATTTGAGAATTTTAAAAGAATGAATTGAACAGGGTGAGTTTGGGGGTAGAACATTTATATAGGGCCTAGGGTAGAAGGTAAAACGACCTAATATTGAGTTAAAAAAATTGAGAAAAGACTAAAATGACCCTGACTTAAAACTACCGAAATGCCTCTCTACAAGGGCTTCACGGGCCATCTAGAGCACCTTGGCATGTCTACCAGGCTGTGAAGATGCTCTGCCCGATAAGGCTTCACTATTTTGGGCATAACTTCTTACTCCGAGCTTGGAATTAAGCAAACTCAGTGGCGTTGGAAAGAGGACTCAAAAATATTTAATTTGATAGTTCATGGACACCTAATTCATTTAATGCTGAAAGATACGATCATTTGAAGTTGTCCCTAATCTTTATGTCTGACAAGTCTCCTTCACGGACAACTTCACGGTTCGTATGAAGCTTCATGGACCGTTAAGACGTCTGTGGTGCTTTAACAGTGACCTTGGATTACACCCTACTGTCTGGGTGACTTGTACTACCTACTTGACATGCTTTCAAGATCAGCACGGGCCGTTTGGGGAACTGTCTAGATGACCCCTACTTGGGGTAGCTTCTGGAAATTGTTCACGAGCTCTTTAACAGACTGTGGTCCCCTACATGGCCCGTCTAGGGCTCCGTGAGGGGTCCATATTCTATTTTGGGTTTATTACTTGCCCGTTTGACCCCTTTTTAGACTTTTTCAAATGCGAGGTGCTATAATGAATCTCTATTTCCAAGGGCCATTTAGACACCCCCAAGCAAGTCAAACGGCCCATGCTAACAATTTTCTAGTTCAATGCATATGCCACCATATTGGCCTTCCCTGGATGATACTTAATGGTTACATCATAATCCTTGAGCAACTCCATCCATCTTCTCTTCCTATGATTTAAACCTTTTTGAGTGAACACATGTTGCAGACTGCGATGATTAGTGAATACCTCACACTTAACTCCATACAGATAATATCGCCAGATCTTGAGAGCAAACACTATCACTGTCAACTCTAAATCATGGGTGGGGTAGTTTTTCTCATGGACCTTCAACTGTCTGGAAGCATAAACTATAACAATACTTTCCTACATCAACACAGCAAAATAATAAGACAACCAAGGCATGCTAAAGATCACATCAATGTCTAGCATATACAATATGACTAAATCTATCCAAGTCTACAAACCCATAAACAATACAGAAAATCATGATACACCTAGGTTACTGATCTTGGGCATATTTGTATGCTTAAGAACTAAATAACACCCATGCTTTCACCGAGTTTACAGATGAATTCATTAGTTTTTAATAGTATTTGAGTCATATATTTCATTTGGACTAAACATTTTGATTAGTGATTGTATTTTGGGAAACAAGGAGGAAACAAGCACAAAAGTGCAAATCGTGAAGTGAAGAGTGGGTCCAAGCGTGAGAGCATAAGTAAGAAGGAGCCAAATAGAAGTGGAAGCGATTATGAAACAAAATATGATGCAGTGCACTCTCTCCGCGTCACGGAGAGTGAATTTATTATTTTCCCGTGTGATGAGTTTGAGAAAGAAGAGTATGTATCCTCTCCACGTTACGGAGAAGAGGAATGTAATTGAAGTTGAAACTAAAAGGCAACTCCACATTGCGGACTTGAGCTCCAATTTTCTACCGGTTTTTCCTAATTATAAATAGACTCGGATTTTATTATTTTGTAATTATTCTTTTGCTGGGTTTTGAAATGCGATGACTTTGGGAACTGTTTCAAGTGTTCTTAGGGTTTATTCCTAAACTTTACTCTAGTCGATCTCTTCTATGTTAATCGAATATTTCCATACTGAGAATCGTATTATTATTAGCTAAAGACCCTTGTTCTAGGGCTGTGGCTACAGGATGATTATAATTTTTTTGATTTTGATGTATTCATTTTGATTATCATATGAAACTCTCTTTTGTTCTTGAGTTAGTATTTCTTGACCGGCCACCATTGAAATAAATGTATTGTCCGAATTGAACTCAAGAGAGGAATAAGAGGTAGAATATGAGGAAAAATTAGCATAATTTTCTCTAGATTTAGGGTTGAATTGTATCTAGATTAGGGATATACCTAGAAACCTTGTTTGGTTAATAGACAAGATAAAATCATAATACTCAGTAATTGATCCAATCTATCCCCGCTAAATGATGTAGTTAGGCTGCCAATTATCGTAGACGGTTAGAGGTCGGGAGACCATGATCATACATTTAACCATGTAATCAGTGATTTGATGATCTATTGACATCCATTAAATGAGATAATGTGCATGAACCCACAGCAGGATGCAGCCCTAGAATTTCTCCAATTATAGTAAGGTAATCTTAGTAGTTAATTCTTACATTATTTTATTTATAAATCAAATTCTTTTGGCACTCTTAAATAAATAATTAGACTAGTATAATTTAGTAAAAATAAATAATCGACAATTCCTTTGGGTTTGATAATTCGGCTCTTTTAGGGCCACTATATTACTTGCACGACCACGTACACTTGTATGTGCATTTGGAAGCAACAAGTTTTTGGCGCCGCTGCTGGGGACTTAGAAATTAATTATTCTTCTAGGTTATACTTTTTCTTTTTATTTATTTATATTTTTATTTGTTTTTTCTAAACAATTTTTTTCTTTGAATAATTTGGTGCTCTTATTGATATGGATGATTGGGATAAATGGTGGTTGGATGTTGGTTATCCTTGTAAGTATTGTGATGGACCCCACTTGGATATTGAGTGTCCTATATGTCACATATGTGGTGGTCAATATGGTCATTAAAATGGTTATCCTAACTCTTATTCCCCTCCCCGAACCCTTATTATGATTCTTCTGTTATTTGTGATATTGGCAGGGGTGATGAAGTGGAGAATGTTGAACAGGAGGCGCACAATATTTATTTGAAGCAAATTATGGACATATTGGATAAAAATAATTTAGCACGCATGGACCTGGAATCAATACTCATGGAACAACGAGCAAAAACCATGGAGCTGTAGGAAAAATTCAACACTGATAAATTGCAAGTTATAGACGTAGCTAATGTTGAATTAGAGGAAGATTTTGAATTCCAACAAGAAAAAAATTGTGAAGAAGCAGAGATAGTGAGCCAATCTTGGCTCCAAGAACAAACTCAGCTTCTAAAGTTTCAAGAGTCTATATGTGATGGTCTGACATACATGACAACCCAACTAATAGAAGGAAGAGTTGAGCTCACACAAGAAATAGATCAATTTGGCTAAGATATTCATGACTTGGAGGATCACTTGAAGAAAAGGGTTGAGGCGTGTGATGTACAATCACCAATTGTCATGGATGATGACCAATTAGTGGAGCGAAAAGAGAAATTCCAACCATTCAACTATATCTTATTCCTTAATGTCGATGTTGAGAAAGAGTACAAAAGTGAGAATGTTGTAAAAATTGCTGCTTTGGAGTTGAGGCATCGTGAATCTCATTCAAAACATTTTTATACATTATTCTTGGACGACGACATGAAATTAGAGTCATCTGAACTAATGGATGAGTGTATAGATGAGGAACAAGGCCCTTACAACCTAAAGTTTTCTAGTCCTCATAGATAAAATGACATTCCTCACATAAGGGCCTAGAAGTGCAAGATACGATATCTATTACTTGGTTATTTTATCTTTATATCACCGCCTCTTGAGAGAAATAGAAAAATTGATGACAAGTTGGGGCACAATTCATAAGTTTAAAGTTGAAAGAAAAATTGTGAACTTAATTAGGTCGTTCTACGATGTTAAATCAGGCGCTCATTAGGAGGCAACCCGATTTGTAGTGTAGCTTCTTTATTTCTTTTTTTTCTTTTTAGTGTCAATTTTTTTTAATGTCGGGTTTTTTTGTGTTGGTTTTTCAGATTAAGGAAATTTTGAGTACCCAAGGATCTGAAGCAAAGGAGCACGTCTGAGCTTAAGTGTGGGGTGCATATGACCCTTGATGACAATTAAGAGAACATGCAACTAGCTAAGCCTAAAGGCCTCAGGGAGTTTCTTAACCCTTGTTTTAAAAAATTTAACCGATGAACTAGGACAGTGCTTGATTTTTCAGTGTGAGGTGGGGTGTGAATTCTCTCTGATATATATATTAGTTGAGCAATAAGTTACTTTCTCTTTATTTTGGGTTCCTTGGAGGTTGTTTTCGGTTCTTTAACCAAGGATAGTCCCTTTGAACCGTACAAAATACAAAAAGATTTTTGTTCGTAGGATTGAGTAAGTCGTCGTAGTTGAGTCGCATTGCCTTATGATAGATCGATGGCGACCGTCTTAAGGGTAATTTTTTTCATTTAGTCTTAGGTGTCGTGTTTGTGCTGGAGATATAATTCTGAAAAGGGAATCTTGTATGAAAGCATGTGGATTAATATATGTGGATGCCTTTGAATTCTTGTAATTGATTCTAAATATTGCAACTTAAGCTTCATTTTAACTTTTACTTGAACTAAGTGTGATGCCTATTGATAGAGCCAACTTGAATTGAACTTGTGCCATATGTAGTGAGGCGTTGTATATTCCATGTATTGCATCTTAGTCTAGAACTTGCCCTACATGTTAGTAAAGAGAAATAAAAAATGTTGCTTTGTTTAGGGGATGATAATAGGATTTCTTTGATTTGTCTTATAAATTTTAGCCTCTTCAGATATATATCACTAGTAGCCCCTTTGAGCTTGTAGCCTTTTGTTGGTAGCCTATTTTTACCTTGACTCTTTGAATCCCTAGTTTTTGCACCCTGATTCCTTGAGTACTTTAGCATAGACTTATTATAATTGTTAAATCTGAAGAAAGAGGGATGGTTGAGTGAAAAAGGTAATCAATGATACCTACAAAGTGATTAAAAGCCTTCTTTGAAAGAACGTGACATGAATAAAGAGAAAAAAAAGAGAAAAAAAATTCTTTGAATAAGAGTATTACAAAAATAATAAATATCTTTATATTTTTCTGTTCTTTTTCTAGGTACCTTTATGTCAGACCATATCTTATTCTTGTAGAGATCACAAAAGCCTCCAATACTTATGATTTAATGGAGCTAAAATGCCATTTCGTGCTAGGACATCGAGTTTTGAACTTAATCTACAGCCTTCTAGCCGACTAGGTTGGCCAAGATAATTCAACTCAACATGTAAAATGCCACTATTTTTTCCCCATCCTGAGTGCATCATAGCACTGGGCCCCTAGGTCGCTTAGATTTCTCTTTGCTCTCACTAGAATCTGTAAATAATTGAAGATAAAAAAGAGGAAATTTCATTATTTATAAAAATAAGTTATCTACTACTTTGTAGTGCAAAAGGAAGAAAATATATTATGGATATTACTACCTGGAAGATTATTTATATTATGTGAATAATTTCTTGAGGTATTATCATGTTGGACTTGTTTTTCATTTTGTGGCCAATTTTGAGGTTGTTGTGGCATCGACACACTTCCCATTTGTTGTTCTTTGTAATAACCTTGAGGCTCATTTTTTAAAAATTACCATTTTACCCCTCGCGTTAGTTTCCCCGAGTCATATTTGAGTAGTTTGCGAGGTTAGTTTTGTGGAGAGATTGAAAAGTTGAGGTTTTTGAAAGTTTTAGAGATTTGAATCTCTTAAGTTCTTATAAGCGGCTTTAATCAATATCCTGAGCTACAGAATGCGGGATTTGGTCTAGGAGTGTTGTCGTTTTCAGTTTGAGAGTTTTATGTCTATCGGACATTCACATTGATTTTCCATCGATTCCATTGGTTTTGGGAGGTTAATTTTCAAGAGGTTTTTAGTAACACCCGGATTCAAAAAAGACCAAAATGCAGATTTTCAGAACTTGCAGGTGCCACCGACGGAGGCCAAACCTCGGCCCGTGGTCTGGACCACGGATCGTAGGTAGGGTCCGTAGGTTGGTCACCCAGAACTCCACAGAAAACCATGACCTATGGCCGGACCTACGGACCGTAGGTGGACGGTCCGTGGTCCAGGGTCCGTGGATCGTGGCCCTCAAACTAAGCCCCAGATGCTAAACGACGCCCTGCCAGGACGGACGGTCGTTCAGTCCATGGTCCGTCGATGGCCTCGTCAGCTTTTAAGATACGGTGGTTTTGGTCTTTTCTCCTATGCATTGGGCATTTAAACTACGTCGTTTAACAACTAAACTACGTCGTTTTACTCAGTTTAAGCCTGATAATTTAGTCAGAACCTATCAAATAACTTTATTCCCAAAAATCACCAAAACTTAGAACAAAAAGAGAAGAAAGAGGTGCCAGTTTTCTCAAAAACACGCAGCAGGGTTTCTTCAATTTCAGCTCCGAAATTGAAGGATTTCTCCATAGATTTCGTCACCAGGTATGTGGAATTTCACTAGTGGGTTCCTTTCATCCACTAGGTCCCTAGAATTCAGTCAGATTCTTGATTCTCTATATCTTGTTTAGACCTAGGGTTTGTAAAATCTTAGAAGATTGTTGTGATTTCAGTTGTTATAGTATCCATAATCAAAATAGCATGTTTCTTGGAAGGTTTGTCCAGTTCCTTGTATGAAACTCAGAACCCTAGTTGTGTAGATTCTCTTAGTTCATGAATTACACTTGCTAGGTCAATTAAACAGTTAATCATGCTCCAGTTTCGAATGTTACATTACCAGTATATAAATGTTGCATTCTCAGATTTGCATGTCAGTATTTGAGCTATTCGGTATTTCAGTCATATACATATTCAGTTGGGAGTAGACTTAGCACCGAGTTGGGCTAGGGTTCAGCGTACCCTTATAGTCTCAGAACTACGTGCCCCCGTAGGAGTATAAGTCCCCTCTGTTGGGCATCAGATTTAGTGATCACGCCAGTCATGCCTTTATACCCCTGGTAAGGTATATTGGGTCCTCTCGATGGGGCGTATACATTAGACTCCACGTTTAGATCACGTGGTTTTATATCGGTTAATAGGAGCTCCCACAGTCAGACTCTTAACGCATTTGACTAGGTTTCAGTATATACTTCAGTATTCAATTTAGCATGTCTTGTTCATGATTAGTACTTGGTCATTGCATTCAGTTTAGCTTTTCAGTTATGTTCTCAGTATTTACGTTCTTACTCAGTTTATTTCATTGCTCAGTCATGCTTGTTTAGCTTATGTATTTGTCCACCTTAGTATCTATATCATGCATGCTCAGTACATTCAAAGTACTGACGCATACTCTGCGCTACATCCTTTTATGATGTAGGTTCAGGTACTCAGTATTCAAATCGTGCTTAGATCGATTCTCAGTCTGCACTCAGCAGCTTCAATGGTGAGCATCATATTCTTAGGACAATAGACATACTTTTGTTTTAGTCTTTACTTTCAATTTTCAGTTTTGTTAGAGTTAGCTGGGGAGCATGTCCCAGCAACTCGACTCAGTTAGAGGCTTTCCAGACATATTAGTAGTATCAGCTTGACTTGTTAAGTTTGATCTTTCAGTTGTTATTAAACTCTTAGTATCGTTTATACATTCAGACTAGTTAGGTATTCCCCATTTTTTTTCCACATAACCACTGTTTTAGCTTCCGCATAGTTCTTGTTTATTTAGTTATCTTTCAGTATGCTTATGATATGTCAGACACAGGGTTAGCTTGGGGTCACTCGTGATCCTAGGTCCCGTGTTATGTCAAGGGGGTATCCTTGGGGCGTGACATTCCTAGGGCTTAAACTTTTTTGTTTAAATGCAACTCAATTATGTCTATGAGGATCCCATAAAAAGAAACTTCTGCTACTATGGGATTCTCATCTCTTACATTTGCATAACTTTGGGTGATAACTTTTACCATTATACTAGTATTTTTTAGTTTTTCTCTTGGTATCACAAGATTTTTTTAAGTATCTAACTCCATTACATATATATCCGGTCATCCTTTTTGCTTGTTTTGAGGGGCCAACAACTAAATGCTGAATATCTTCAGGTATTTGCTGGTATTTGCTCACCAGGCAAATGCATCTTCTCAACCTACCATTTAAAGGTAAGATTATAATTTAAAAGTATTCATTATGGTTATAGTAATACATATATGAAGACATTTTAGTTGGTTCATAGTTACATGATTTATAAACCATATTTGAAATCTTTCATTGTGAATCTGATCCACAAGATGTCTTGATAGACGAGGATTTCCCTTCTTGATTTCTTTTATATGTTCTTTGCAGAAGTAAAACACATATATACTTAATAAAAGAACTTGTCAATATTATTACTTAATAATTAATTACTGTGCATATTCAACGATTTTGATACTCACTCACGATTTACTTAATAATTAATTACTATGCATATTCAACGATTTACTGTGCTTGAGCGTGCGTCGTGTCTTCAAGAATAAACCCCTTCTCTTCATTTGATCGACAACCCTCCAGATTCATGGTTTCGTTAGACAAAGTATTATTTATTAATGGTCGATTAGACTTTGTCTCCACATCATCTAAGCATCGTGAGCAGAATGTCATGCACTCTTGTATACATTGTCCTCTGCAATCAAACCTTCTTGATGACTTCTACTCCTTACATAGTTTTTAAGACTAAGAAAGATCCTAAACTATAAAATTCCAAAAAGTTCAATAAAATTCTTTAGAATTAAAATAAAATAATAAAATGATACCTTTCAATTGCCCACATTGAACGATATTATGAAGGTCCACCCAACATTGCTTCTTCAGCTAAATGGATGACTAGATGCTCCATGATATCAAAAAAAGATGGAGGAAATATTTTCTCCAAAAGACAAAGAGCTAGTGCAATTCGATCTTGAGCTTTTCTGATTCATCAATCTGCATAATTGTTGAACAAATGCCCCTAAAAGAATTGCTTAATTCAATTAGTAGCTTAAGAACATTAACTAGCAGCAGATTCCTCAAGGATTTAGGAAGGAACTATTGCATTAAAATATGATAGTCATGAATCTTCCATCCATGCAGAGTGTGTTGTTTAAGATAAACACAATTTGAGATATTTGAAGCATAACCATATGGAACTTTCACATCTCTTAAAACCTATAAGATCATATCTTTCTGTGTGTTACTCAATGTGAAACATGCAAGTGATAGATAATGTTTCTCATTAGATTTTTCTTCTTATGATGCAAAGCTTTATGGATCCCCATCTCTTGAAAATCCAAACGAGACTTTCAACTGTCTTTTCCTTTGCCATCAATTAATAATGTTCAGAATATGTTGTCAAAGACGTTCTTTTCAATATGCATTGTGTCAAGACTATGACGCATCATATTGTGTTTCCAGTATTTCAACTCAAAAAATATGCTTCTTTTGTTTCATATATTTTCCAACACATTACCAACATCATCAACATCCCCACATTTCCTTTTACGAGATTTGTCTAATGGATCTTTTCCAAATTTATTTCTAATATATTTTATTTTATTAAAAATCTCAATATCTGACAGTCATTTAGGTGCAACCTCCAATTCAACAAGGTCATTGAACGTAACATTATATTTTCGAAACTTTTGACTATTAGGTAACCATCACCTATGAGTCATGAAACAATACTTCCATCCATTTTTTCAATCTTCTAAACTTAGTATAAGATGACATGGACAATCATATATTGTTTTCACGTCATATCCTGATAAGTTACCTAGTGCTGGAAAATCACTGATTGTCCAAAGCAATGATGCATATATCTAAAATATGTGATTGTTTGATGCATCATAAGTGGCAACACCAATCCATAATTCTTTTAACTCATCAACTAAGGTTCATAGATAGAGATCAATATCATTACCTGGTGCACAAGGGCCATCAATAATCATTGATAATATCGAATATGGTTGTTTTATCCACAACCATGATGGCAAGTCATAAGGAACCAAGACGACCGACCATGTGCTATGTGAGATAGATATATACTTGAATGGAAAAGTCATCTGAAGCCAATCCAAGTATAACATTCTGAGTGTCTTGAGCGAAATCTACATATGTTTCATCAAAATTGCTCCAAGCAATATTGTCAGCAGGATGTTGCATTACCCCATATTTAGGGCGACCTTAAAAGCATGCCAACTCATTTGGGTAGATGTTTTAGTCGACATAAATAGTCTTTGAAGTCATGGTGTCAATGGAAAATATCTAAACACTTATGCTGGACTTTCTGAACTACTGCCATTGATTCACCTTTAAACTGTTTGTATCTTGGAGCTTTGCAGAACTTACAATATTCCAATAAATCATACAATTATCTGGACATGCATGCATTTTTTTATATTCAAGTCCTAAATCATTCACAATTTTTTTTCATCATTAAAGGAGAGGAATATATAAAGTTGCATTCAATATTTTATTAATGAGAATTAACTAAATTCAAATGATAGTTATCAAATACATACAAAAAGTCATTATTTACTACTATAAATATAAAAACTTATGGTTCAAACAAGTGCTTCAAGTTTAGGTGAAAAGAGATAAATAAAGATAAAAAGAGACCATTCATTAATGCAGATGAGAATGTAAGGACATTAGGGAATCAATTTTTTTAATTATGTTCGATAACTTAGTACAAAATTTTAGCATCATCATAAAATCTTTGTGTATATATGTTGTTGTAAGATAATTGATAACTTGGTTTTTATTCTTTTTGTATGTTTTGATTTTTAGTTCATAGCACAAAGAAAGTC
>JAJONR010007547.1:0-27735 GCA_029582245.1 Solanum etuberosum
AGTAAAACCACGACCTGTCTCACAGGATTTTCAAACTGTTTTTACTAATCTTCTCAAGCAAAAGTAAAACACAGTTTACAACCACACAAGAGATTAACCTCCTAATCTCTAAACTAAGTAATACAACTTATTACTTAACGAGCCTAAGCAATGCCTGCATTGCCCACTATACTAACCCTCAACGATTAATATAGACTTTTACAGTAAGACACAAAGTTACCCCTAACTATGTTCTTACAGTGATTCACACAAGTTTTGAAACGTTTCTAACACAAGCGAAACGAATCCTACAATATAAGCACAAATACAAGCAATCACAATAACAGTAGGTTCAGGAAGCAATCTTCAGTCGATGAGGTCCCTTGCTGTTTTGAAGCTTGAATTTTCTCTCTTTGAATGAATGAGTTGAAATGTTGTTTGTCATGTTGAATATATCAACCATAAGGAGTTATTGACCGATGGACAAACAACCTCGTCCATTCTGATTGGTTCAGTATGCTGACGACCTCACCAACTTCTGACAAGACAGCTTTCCAGCTGTATAGCACATTGCCTTGGACAAGAACACTCTGCAGAGGACCGGGTCCCTGCATTTGTGAGGATCATCAAACATCTGGAAACAGTTAGACTTATCATTTCCCCTTTTTTTTATGATGACAAACAAACTACCTCACACGAGTTAACATTCATTCAAAGTATTAGTTCCCCCTAATTCATTCAAAATGAATCAGTCCTCCCTGTCATGTTGCCTATAATTTCACATATCAGGTTCACAGAGCATTCCCCCATTTGACATCATTGAAAAGGAATGGCAGTAAACATATACGAGCTGCATGCAAAAACTTTAGGAACTCAGGGCCATGGGACACACAGTACATGCGCAAGTAAGCAGAAAATAGAGAAGATAAAACATAACAAATAGGGCAAAAGAGATAATATCATTAGATCAATTGTGCTGGCTACATAAGTCAGCCAGAACAGTACAGTTTGCCACTTAGAGTAAGATAGAGAAAAATAGACAGGACATGGAAAGACTTAAGAAAAAGGACAGGAGACTTATTTAGGACGGATGGGGGATGGGGAGTGAAGGATTTCAACAACAAAGTCATGCGCTCATTTGCATCGACATGAGCCTGAATGATTTGCTTGTTAAGGGCCTCAACTTCTTCACTGAGTGAGGTATTTGACTTCAGCAGCTGTGCATTTTCAGCCCTTAACTTCTCTATTTCCTCTTTATCCACAAAACTGGTACCAGGTCCCTTTGAGATGGTCTGCTGCAGCTGAGCCTTAAGTCGTGTAATCTCAACCTCCTTTGCATTCAAGGTTACAGTAAGATCATTCAGCTCCCGCTTGAGAGATTCTTGCTGCTCTAGAAGATCAGACACATGGGACTTACCCTTAACCTTCCCCTCAACACATTCACAGTCCAAGAGGGTTGCAGGAGAAAAATCTACTGCACAGTACCTGGTACTCCTCTGCCAAGAGTTACACGGAAGTGTTCAAACACATAGTTCAGCAGATACCCATAAGGTATGCCATGTCTGGCAGTTTTCCAAGTCATCACCCTGTGCATGTGTTCAAGCATGATTGCTGGAAGGTTGATAGCCTCAAGTTCATCCAACTGTTCCATGAGGAACAAATCTGTGGCAGAAGCTATAGTTCTTTTCTCACTCTTTGGCACCAAGACCTTGTTGATGAACTCAAACATCAACTGATACTCTCCTCTTAAAAATTCTTAGGTAGACCAGCACGTTTTATATCCCCATGCTTAGTATCCCTTTGAACAAAATCACTAGAAGGTTTGCAACCTTCAATGGACCGGATCCCTGTTGCAGGCACACTCAAAATGATACCCAAGTTTTCTTCATTCAGAGAGATTTTTACCCCCCGAACAGTTGTTTGAATGCCTCCATCATTGAGAAGCTCCATCTCGTAGTAGAATTCCCGCACCTCTGGCTCGTGCAAATAAGGTGCTGGAGCTTCAAACAGGTGTTCCCAACTTTGCAATGACACAAAATCGAAAAGAGTAGACATACCAAATTCTGTGAGAATTTCTAGATCAAACACTCTCCCATTCAACACCTTTTGTTTTTCCGTTTTTGCAATACGCTCCTCCCTAGTTAGCCCTATTTCTTCCACTGGCATTTGAACAGGCGGACCTGGTCCCTTCACAGGTTTTGGCTTTAAGAGAGGCCTTTTAGTCACATTGTCCTTCTTCACAGGTGATTCTTCACAAATTTAGGGACCCCTTTGGCTTTGACCCTTTCAACTTCTGCCTCCTTTCTGCATTTCGCTACAGCTCTTGTAACATCCTCAGAAACTGTTTCACTAGAGTCTATTTTAAGAGGCTCTGATGTAGGTACCTCAGCAGACACGTGTAGAAGTCATCTTTTCCTTCGATTCCTAGCAGTTTGTGCCTCATTGGCCACCATAGCGTCCCCAAGAAGCTTTTGGACTGTTCCCCTGGTTGCATATCTCTTCTTATCTCCTTTGGTGTGAGACTCCACCATTTTGCCTTTCTCTTTTCTTTTTCTTTTCCTCTCAGACTCCGTGGGTTCATTCGCAAGTTTAGTCTCTGGCATGACATCAACTGCTTCTAGATCTGAGACACCCGTAATCGAAGCATTAGAACCTCAAGCCCCGTTTCTATGCCAAAGTAAGGGGGTTTCTTCTTCCTCCTCCTCCTCACTGTCAACACGACAAAATTTAGGAGTTTGGTCAAACACAGGTTGAGCACTGTGTGGGACCTGTTCCGGTGATCTCAACTCTTGTTCTAACAGAGTTGGTTGAATATCTCCTCTGAGGGAGGCCAAACTTTGCACGGTCACCAATTTCGCTGCCGCTGCTAGAATGTTGGACTCTGTACCTTTTTCCTCAGGAAAATCCCCTTCAAATAACCGCTCAAACATAGTAGATGACACAGCCCTAGACACAACTTCTAGCTCTTCAGAGGGTATCTCAAGAGGGGGCTTCACAACTGATTGGGCCTCAGAATTTTGGGACTCTTTTCCGGATAGAACTAAAGTTGGAGAGCAGGGCAAGATTTCCCTAGAGTTGAGTACAAAAGACACCACCACTTCAGTATGAGGTGTGACAGATTCGGCAGTCTCACCAATCCCACAGACTGGCATGGACGGAAATTCTTCTGGGGGAGGAATTGAGAAATTGAATGAACTATGAGTTTCAATTTCTTAGGAAAGAGGGAGTTTTGAAGGAGAAGAAGAGTTAGAAATTTTTGTTAAGATGAGGAAAGGAAGGTGAGAAGAACGATGAGAGAATTCAAGGGAGAATAATAAGAATTTGGGATGTTTGAATTCTCATAAAAGGTTGTATTTAACAAGGTATCGGGTCCCTGAATAGTAGTGACTCTTGGATTTAAAGTGAAAAGACGTCTGAAACTGACACCATAAATGGGAGGATGACACGTGGCAGTGACCGTTGACAGAAAATTGTATAACACAAATGATACTAACCTTCAGGGGACCAGGTCCCTCTCTATAGATAGCCCTGACTTATTATAGTTAAATTTTCCCTTTAGCCAACATGCCATGAGTGTGTACCTGCAGTAAGGTACAAGATGAGAGTTCACTAACTTTAAACAATACAACAAGCATAGATACCTGCCCTCCCTAGCATAGTCAACAGAGAGGTGTCATGCAGACTTGTTGTGGAATCAGGTGATCTTGTGCATCCCCAGCTTCACTCTATTCTTGATGAAGCTTTATTTGCTCAATGCTTTGGTAAAGATATCAGCTACTTGATCTTCAGTCTTGCAGTATCTCATCACTACATTGTTCTTCTCTACATTGTCCCTTAGAAAATGATGCCTCACATCTATGTGTTTGGTCCTCTTATGCTGGACAGGGTTCTTGGCCATGTTCATTGCACTTGTATTGTCGCATATAAGATGAATAGTGTCAGTGAGAACACCAAAATCTTCGAGCTGCTGCTTGATCCACAATAGTTGAGCACAACATGATGCAGCAGCCACATACTCCGCTTCTGCCGTTGATAAAGCCACTGAATTTTGCTTCTTAGTTCCCCATGACATCAATGATGACCCTAGGAAATGCGCCATGCCTGAAGTGCTTTTTCAATCAACAAGAAACCTGCATAGTTAGCATCAGCATACCCAGTTAAATCAAAGGAGTCGTCGGAGGGATAGAAGAGGACCAGGTCCTGTGTTCCCTTTAAGTATCTCAGTATTCTCTTGGATGCCTTCAAGTGTGATTCCTTTGGAGCTGCTTGGAATCTAGCACACATCCCTACACTGAAGACTATATCTGGCCTGCTAGCACTGAGATATAGAAGCGACCCAATGATTCCCCTGTACATGGTTTGATTCACATCAATTCCTTCTTCATCCATATCAAGTTTGATACTTGTTCTCATGGGGGTGTCAAGAACTTTGGCCTCGAACATGCTGAATTTCTTGAGCAGTTCTTTTATGTACTTCTCTTGGCATATTGATGTACCCTGAGGTGACTGTTCGATTTGCATACCTAAGAAGAATGTGAGCTCCCCCATCATGTTCATCTCAAATTCTTTGCACAGTGAGTCTGAAGTAGCTCCAAAAATAATATCATCTACATATACCTGCACAATTAGAAGCTCCTTACTTATAGACTTCAAGAACAAAGTGTTGTCAATTTTACCTCTTTTAAAACCATTTGCTAGGAAGAATTTTGACAAGCGCTCATACCACGCTCTAGGAGCTTGTTTTAGACCATACAAGGCCTTATCCAGTTTCAGCACATGGTTTGGCAGATCAGCATCTTCAAAACCTGGAGGTTGTTTCACATACACCTCCTCTTTCAGATACCCATTTAGGAAGGCAGTTTTAACGTCCATTTGAAACAGCTTAAACTCCATGTATGTGGCAAAGACAATTAGAATTCTGAAGGCTTCCATCCTGGATACAGGTGTAAAAGGTCTCATCATAATCAATCCCTTCCTCTTGATTATACCCCTGTACCACTAGTCTTGACTTGTTTCTGGTAATGGTTCCATGCTCATCAAGCTTGTTTCTGAAAACCCATCTGGTCCCAATAATGGTTCTGTTGAGAGGCTTAGGGACCAGGTGCCACACTTTGCTTCTTTCAAACTGATGAAGCTCTTCCTGCATTGAAGTTACCCAGTCGGCGTCTTCCAATGCCTCCTTGATATTTCTGGGTTCAATGGTGGATATGAAGGCTGAGAAAGCAGCTAGATTTCTTGCTTTAGATCTAGTTTGAATTCCAGAATCAAGTGGAGACACAAGACTGTCTAGAGGATGAGAAGATTGATGTTTCCATCCAGACTTTCTCGTTATCTCCTCTTCAAGATCAATAATTGATTCATCATCTTCAGGTTCTTTGTTCTGAGAATCTCCCTCCTGAGCTGTACTGGAGGGACCAGGTTCCTCTGTGAGTTCTGCACTGTTTCCTTCCTTTGCAACTTGTTCAGCACCAGGAGTTTGGACTACCCTATCTTGTTGACCCTCCATAAGTTCTTCCAATTCAAAGTCTTCACTATGTTTGGCTTTCTTCCCGTCATCAGATTCATCAAAAATTACATGCATACTTTCTTCCACACATAGAGTTCTTTTATTGAAAACTTTGTATGCTTTGCTGGTTGAGGAGTAACCCACAAACACCCCTTCATCACTTCTTGCATTAAATTTGCCAAGATCATCTTTTACATTGTTTAACACAAAACATTTGCACCCAAAGGCCTTCAGATGAGCAATAGAAGGTTTCATGTCATTCAGCAACTCATAAGGGGTTTTCTTGATTACTGACCTGATGAGACATCTGTTTGTAACATAGCAAGTTGTGTTGACTGATTCTGCCCAAAAGTTCATTGCAAGTCCTGAGTCAATCAACATGGTTCTAGCAATGTCCACCAGGGTCCTGTTCTTCCTCTCCACAACCCCATTTTGCTGAGCAGTTCTTGGTGCAGAGAAATTGTGATGAATTCTATTTTCAGTAAAAATAGCTTTCAATTTGGGCATTTTCAAACTTTGTACCATGATCTGATCTGATACCTGCAATCTTGCAGTTTATCTTCAGTTGAATTGCTTTCTCCCAAGTGATCAGTAATCCAACTGTCTCGTCCTTGGTCCGCAGAAACATGTTTCAGGTGAATCTTGAGAAATCATCAACAATCACCATGATGTACTTCTTACCCCCTCTGCTTTGAATTCTAACAGGTCCACATAGATCCATGTGGAGAAGTTCTAGTGGTCTGGTTGTGCTTACACCTATCTTTGGCTTGCAAGATGATCTCGTTTGCTTCCCCCTTACACAGGCATCGCAGACTTTGTTGTCAGAAAATTTCTGCTTCGGCAATCCACGAACCAGGTCCCCTGCAATAAGTTTGTTCAGCAAGGATGAGCTCACATGTCCAGTCGTTTGTGCCATAGATTTGCATTGTCCATATGAGCGCTTAGACATGTGAGACTATCCCCTTCTATTGATTCAAGATCTACAACATACATATTTTTATTCTTTTGGCAGACATAACAACTTTTTTAATAATACAGTTTGTGACTGTGCACTTATCTGACAAAAATTTAACTTCATTTCCCTTGTCACAGATTTGAGATACACTAAGCAGATTGTATTTCAAGCCATTCACATAGTGAACATTGTCTATGAAATGTTCTGTTGATCTACCAATTTTCCCAATACCAAGAATGAATCCTTTTTTCCCATCACCAAATGACACACCACCTCTCTGGTGTGCTTCCAAAAAGAGGAAGTTTCGAGTATCTCCAGTCATATGTTTCGAGCAGCCACTGTCCATGTACCAGCATTGATTGCTTCCTCTTTTCTGCACACGAATCACTTATTAGACTTAGAAACCCACTTGAGATGGAGTTCCCAAAAACTGTCAAAAGGCTTAATGAGAAACCTTCCTGTCCATGGAGGCAAGGTATTTTTGCTAAAATGGTAGCTGGGACCAGGTACCTTCCTCTTCTCTACCTTTCTTTTTCCTGATTTTAAACACTTCTCCTGATTTTCTTTTATCCTTTTTAGAGATTCACAATTTTTCTTCAAATGACTGTTTCTTCCACAATGGGTACAAAAAAGATTGTCAGAAACAAATACATATTTACTGTGAGGGTTGAAAAGAGGTTCTATCTGTCTGTACGCTAAGCCTTTTCTGTTGTTGAACTTCTGATTAGCTAAGCTTGACAAAATCTTGGATGAATCAGTCCATTTCAGGGACTGGTTTAGCTCTTCTTTAATCTGACTTAAGTCCTTCATTAGTTGTGAATTCTTTTCAAGAGAAACAACTAATTTAGCCTCAGATGCTTCTAACCTTTCTTCTAATTCCACCTCAAAACTACTAAGTTTTTGTTTACCCTCTGAGGTACCAGGTCCCTCGTTAGGCTGCAGATTCTCAGTTTTCTAGAATACTTACCCTAACACTCATTTCATACATTTGAGAGTTAAGGGCGGACTTTTCATTCTCACACAGACTCAGTTTTTCACTTAACATCATATTATCAGTGGTTAGTTCATCTACTGAATCAATAAGCACAGTAGCAAGTTTTCTCAATCTCTTAATGGATAAAGTCACTTTTGAGATCGAAAAGGGTTACCTCATCCTGGTTCTCTTCGTCGTCCGATTTGGCCATCAGAGAGAATATAGAGTTGAACACGGTTTCATCATCATTGACAGCCATCATCGAGACGTCTTCATGACAGTCTTCTTCTTCCTCAGAGTCGCTGGAGGGATTTTCCCATACATCAAAGGCTTTCTTTACGACTTGATCAGTATGGGCCTTTCTCTTAGCATGGTCATGGACCTAGTCCCTTCTCCGAGGTTTGAAATCCTGAGTTTCCTGCTTCTGGCTTTGACAATCCCTCATGAAATGTCCAGGCTTCCCACATTTGTGACATAGATCATTTGCATTTGCCACTTTGCTGGTAGACCCCTTTTTTTGGAACCCTCCGTGTTTTTTAACTATCTTCTGGAACCTTCTGGTTAAGTAGGCCATCTCATCCTCCTCTTCTGACCCATCATTCAGAGACATCTTCAATGCTACTTATTTCTCCTTCTTTCCTTCCTTCACAGTTGACCCCTGTTGCCTGTTTAGCTCGTAGGTTTGTAGGTTACCTATCAGGTCATCCATAGTGAGGACCTTCAAATCTCTTGCTTCAGTGATAGCATTGACTTTGCTTTCCCATGACTTGGGAAGCACCCTGAGAATTTTTTGAACTTGTTTTCTTGGTGGATAGGCTCACCAAGACATCTCAGTTCGATTCCATTACTTAGGTCGTTCCTTCATGAGCTGTTTTAAGACAGTCCCATATTTCTTTAGCAGTTTCACAAGCCGAGATCCTGTTGTACTCATCTGGACCAATCCCACACACTATCAGCTTCTTTGCTCTGTAGTACTTCTCGATATTTTTCCTGCCAGCTTCATTGTATTCCCTTCTGGTTTTGGGAATCACTTTGGTGAGTTCTCCTTCCTTTACATCTTTGGTGGGGATGTATGGTCCGTCAAGAATCACATCCCACAGCTCAGAATCTTCAGCATTGATATAGTCATGCATTCGTGTCTTTCACCATCCATAGAATTATCCGTTGAAACGAGGTGGTCGAGTGGTGGACTGACCTTCTTCCAGGCTTGGTGGACCATCCATTCCTTCAGGATCGTTCTTTTTTTGGTGTTAACCAGATAGAAAAGTCAGCGCTCTGATACCACTTGTTGGAATGTATGCGTCCACTAACTACAATAGGACCAGGTCCTTTATACAGTTATGATACACAAAAGTAAATACTGGAAGTAAAGATAACACACACAACTTTACGTGGAAACCTCCTTGCTCAAGGGAGTAAAACCACGACCTATCTCACAGGATTTTCAAACTGTTTTTACTAATCTTCTCAAGCAAAAGTAAAACACAGTTTACAACCACACCAGAGATTAACCTCCTAATCTCTAAACTAAGCAATACAACTTATTACTTAATGAGCCTAAGCAATGCCTGCATTGCCCACTATACTAACCCTCAACAATTAATATAGACTTTTACAGTAACACACGAAGTTATCCCTAACTATGTTCTTACAGTGATTCACACAAGTTTTGAAACGTTTCTAACATAAGTGAAATGAATCCTACAATATAAGCACAAATACAAGCAATCACAATAACAACAGGTTCAGAAAGCAATCTTCAGTCGATGAGGTCCCTTGCTGTTTTGAAGCTTGAATTTTCTCTCTTTGAATGAATGAGTTGAAATGTTGTTTGTCATGTTGAATATATCAAGCATAATGAGTTATTGACCGATGGACAAACAACCTCGTCCATTCTGATTGGTTCAGTACGCTGATGACCTCACCAACCTCTAACAAGACAGCTTTCCAGTTGTATAGCACATTGCCTTGGACAAGAACACTCTGCAGAGGACCGGGTACCTGCATTTGTGAGGATCATCAAAACATCTGGAAACAGTTAGACTTATCATAAACTCTACTGCCAGTGTATTTTTTTCAAATCTAACAATAACATTTCCTTTAGATGATATATTTCTTTGACAATTGACAAAGATGACTAGTATGAAGTAAAACTCGTGTTCTCTGTAGTTCTTCGGTCAAATCTTATTTTCAGGACTGCAACTAAAACTTGGAATTATTCTTGTTTTACCACGACCATTATTTGGTCAGGACGACCTCAGATCGGTGTTTTGAGGATTCCAGCATGTTCCAAAAGTATTTTATGATTGATCTGCATATTGGGTTTGTATCTGGGAGGTACTTGATGAGTTTTGAGGGGTTTATTGGAGATTTGGATGATATTAAGACTATTGTTTTTTGTTGTTTTCTGGTTTAGGCATTTGCTTATTTGCATTTGTGATGCCTTGGTCACGTTTGTGAAGAGTAATTGGGTCAATACATCGCCATTCAGGTCGCGATCATGTAGAAAGGTTTCAGGGCTAGCAAGATTTGTCCTCACGATTGTGAAAAGTATTTAATAATTGGGTAGTGTTTAATTCCCCAATCCAATTTGAAAGTTCATATTTCAATTTTGGGAGCTATGAATCTCATTTTTTTGTGATTTGAAAGGTATTGTGCTTGCTTTTTATTCGGGTAAGAATCTAATCTAGTATTAATTATTTTCCCGCTATTCCATCTTTCATTTCATGGTTTACCTAAAATTGATTATAAATTGGGGGGTTTTTAACTTTTAATACATGGACTTGAAAATGATAATTTATCCATTTTGGGGTTTATTAGTGATTAGTTTTTGATGATTTCTTGCGCATAAATTCCTGAAATTATGGATAAACTAATTTTGTTGTCAATTTTCTATTTTGACCTTGCATCCTTAGGGTTGACTTTTGTGTTGACTTTTTGGGTCTATGAGTGTCTTGACATAGATGACTAGTATGAAGTAAAACTTGTGTTCTCTTTGTAGTTCTTCGGTCAAACCTTATTTTCAGTATGTAGTCATGTCCTAATATGTCTTGCACTACTGTCTTTTAACTGAATCTAAAACTTGAAATTATACTTGTTTGACCAGGATCATTATTTGGTCAGGACGACCTCAGATCGGTGTTTTGAGGATTCCAACATGTTCCAAAAGTATTTTATGATTGATCTGCATATTGGGTTTGTATATGTGTGGTACTAGATGAGTTTCGAGGGGTTTATTGGAGATTTGGATGATATTAAGACTATTGGTTTTTTTTTTTTCTGGCTTAGGCCTTTCCTTATTTGCATTTGTGATGCCTTGGTCGCCATTGTGAAGAGTAATTGAGTCAATACATCGCGATCATAGTGGTTCAAGTCTCGATCACGTTGAAATGTTTTAGTGCCAGCAAGATTCGTGCATAGTGTTTGCAGGATGGGTATCACCTTTGCAATGGGTCATATCCAGTTCATTTGGTCACGATCGCAAAGGGTCCTCACGTTTGTGAAAAGTATATAATAATTGGGTAGTGTTTAATTCCCCAATCCAATTTCAAAGTTCATATTTCAATTTTGGGAGCTATGAATCTAAATTTTTTTGTGATTTGAAAGGTGTTGTGCTTGTTTTTTGTATTCAGGTAAGAATCTAACCTTGTATTAATTATTTGGAATAATTATCTAACTATACATCATTTATTATCATATTTTCTTATTTTCTCTACCATTTTAAAAATATAAAAAAATCCCTTTTTTTTGTTCCCATCATTCCTTTTTCTGGATACATTAATTTGAAATCTCATATCCATGATTTTTTCTTTCTTTTTCACTCCATAAATCTCTCCACAATTACTTTCATTAATCTATTTTTGAATTTCAAATCTTTTCTCTTTCCAATTAATGATTACAAGAGGCTGATTTCTTTCAATCACTTCAGTTTTCGATTTCTTATATTTTTTAAAGATTTTTCATCTTAAAATATTAATGAATCTTTTATTCCCGGTCTCTTTATGGAAGAGAGGTGGAAAAACATTGTTAATGCACAAAGTTCATCTTGGAGTGCATTTGGAATAGTTTCAGGAATTTCTAATGGCGGTCTTGATACACTTCATTCCATTGGTTCGATCTTTCAGTGTTTTGGGCTTACCCAATTAGTCCGAGAAGAATATATCTTCGACTTAGGAACAAACTGTGGAAAAAATGCTTAAAAAGGGGAAATGTCGAGATAGTGGTGGCTATGGTAAGGACTTTCGATCGAGATCCATATAGGTGACATCATTTGTTGACAATGGAAAAAAGATACGAGAGTTGATCCAGAGCAAAGGAGGATTTCTTCGTCAGTTTTTTTTCTTTGCTTTCCGCTGATTAGATTGTTGACTTTTTTTAAAAAAAAATTGGTTGTTCATCTTTTCTGATACATATGGGTTCACATTTTAATGTATCTAGTTGATTTTATTTCTTAAACTAAGGTATAATGCCTTTGTTTCAACATGATTATACATTACAATTTTATCATGCACAATGTATCGTGTTCAAATATTAGTTTTGATACATAACCTTAATTAGTATTGATACTTGATACAAAAATTCTACCAAATGTATCGTTTATCATGTATCAGCCTTTTCATCTACAAATTTCTGATACATATGAATTTCTCTCCCTCTTTTAGTATTGGGCTTACCCAATTTGATTATGAGGATGTAAACTTTTATGAAAATCAATCGAAACAACCCATTAATCATGGAGAATTTGAGAGTAGAGAAGTCAAAGAAGGATGCATGCTCGAGTTCTAAATCTACTATTCAAAAACTCCCAAAAAAGAAAGAAAAAAGTTGGATCTGCCATTGCACGACCATCACTACCAAAGATACAGATTTTCAATGTATCTCGTTTATTTTGATTATTAAATTAGTCTTTTTTTAGTGTTATCACTGATCTGATACATCACTGCTACAATAGCCTTTGTTTTATGTAATGTATCATGTTCATATTCAAGGTATTGATACCTAACTCTAATGTTGTTGAATCTTCGATTAGTTTTTATCATGTTCAATATAAATGTACTTGATACATAAACTTTGTGTTATGTATCACTCACCAAAAAATATGCCATTTGGAACAATTACATGTATAATATTTTTTAAGAATAAAATAAAATATAGTATTTCTCAAACAAAATAAGATACATAAATAATAATGTATCATGATATGTAAATTCGAATTCATACTAAATGTATCCGATATATAACAATTACCAAACAATAATGTATCGATCTCAAACCTAAAATCTTATGGGCAACACTTTCTTATTTAATGTATCTAGTAGAAATTCAACACTTATCAATTTAAATTGAAAGAATCTTCATGATGTATCTTCTCAAATTTTTCGATAATTCTGAATCAAAATTGAAAGGATCTTCAATGAACTAGGAGAATAATTTTGAAACTCCAAAATTTCAACAATTTTGAATCAAAACTGAAAAGATCTTCAATAAACTGGGAGAAGAATTTTGAATCTCAAAATATTTGACAATCTTGAATCAAAATTGAAAGGATCTTCGATGAACTTGAAGATTCACAAAAGAAATCGTTTGTCCAACAACAATTCCATCACTTTTATATCCTTCATAACTCACCTTGCTTACCCAAAATTTTGACAAAAGTTTTTGAATCAAATTTAAAAGGTTTCTTCGTTGAATAGGGGGGGCCGAAGCAATTTGAAAATTTGAATTTCTTCGTTCAGTTAGAATTTATCTCTGTATGATTGAAAGTAAGAAGAAACTGAAAGAGATCGAAATATTCATTATATATCGTATGAAATTTTCGGCTAATGGATGAAATAGAGAACGATGAACTAGAAGAAGAAATTTAATTTTTGAATTTTTTGATTTGTTATACTATATGATTGAATTTTTTACAGTAATTTGGAATGGAATTGCGCAATTTATGGGATCTTAATTTGATTTTCAGTTTTTTTTTTTCCCTTAATTAGTGCAACAGATATATACTATGAAATCTTAATTTGATTTTTCAGATTTTTTTTCTCTTAATAAGTGCAATAGATTGATACATAATGTATCAACAATAATGTATTTGAATCTTTAATTATGTATCTGAAATGCCAAAAAACATGGGATTTGTGTAATTAGAAAAAGAATAGGGATAGAAGATAATTTAGGTTTTACACTATGGGATTTATGTAAGTTATACTAATTATTTTCCCGCTATTCATTAATTTTATGATTTACCTAAAATTGATTATAAATTGGGGGATAAGGCATAAGTACCCCCAGACTATGACCGAAATTCTGAAAACACACCTAAACTTAACTAAGTTCCTATTACCCTTGAACTCATTTTTTTCATATTTTTGTGCACATTTTATGCTGACGTGGCACCTTCAACCACCCAAGTTGGTTATGTTTGTACACACTTGCCCACCACGTGTGTAATTTTTTTTTATCAAAAATTAATTTTTTTAAAAAAAATTGTTAATTTTTCTTTTAAAAAAACATTCTTATTTTCTTTATCTTGTATTTAAATTAAGTTAATACGCATTTTTTACCTTGTATCGAAACATTTTTTACCTACATTCATTAATTTTTTCTCTTTCATTTTTCTATTGATTTTATTTTATTTGTCTTTCGTTTTGATTTGATTCCAAATGTTTTGTATTTAAAATAAGTTCATTTTGAATGGATATCAAAATAAGTGAAGAAAATCAAATAAAAAACATAAAAAAAGAAAAAAAAAACTTTAAAATAGGACACTTTTAAATTATTTTTAAAAAAATACACATAATTTTTTAAAAATAATTGAAAGTGAAGATAATAAAGTAATTAAAAAAAGTTTAAAGTAAAAAGAAATTAAAATAAATATTTTTCAAAGAAAGAAATAAAAATAATTATATATATATAAGTTTTAATATCAATAAATATGTGTACTAACTAATTATAAAGTTACCAATAAAAAAATGACATTTGTCCAATTTGTGCACTCATCACTTGCCATGTCAATGTTTGTGGTGTATTTATTCTATTTTAAATTAGTTTAGGGGGGGCGGGGTTAATAGGACCCTAGTTAAGTTTAGGTGTGTCTCTGAGATTTCGATCATAATCTAAGAGATACTTGTGTCTTATCCTTAAATGGGGGGGGGGGGGTAACTTTTAATACAAGGACTAGAAAATGGTAATTTATTCGTTCTGGGGTTGATAGTGATTAGTTTTTGATGATTTCTTGCGCATAAACTCCTGAAACTAAGGATAAACTAGTTTTGTAGTCAATTTACTATTTTGACCTTGCAGGCTTAGGGTTGACTTTTTGGGTCTGAAAGAGAAGTATAATGATAAGCTTTCAGATGTTTTGATGATCCTCACAAATGCAGGGACCCGATCCTCTGCAGAGTGTTCTCGTCCAGGGCAATGTGCTATACAGCTGAAAAGTTGTCTTGGTTGTTGGTGAAGTCGTCAGCGTACTAAACCAATCGGAACGGATGAGGTTGTTTGTCCAATGGTCAATAACTTTTTTTGTTTTGATATAATCAAAAGGACAAACAACTAATACATTCATTCATTCAAAGAGAGAAAAGAATCAAGTTTCATACAAAACAACAAGGGACCTGATCGACTGAAGAATTGCTTATGAACCTGCTGATGTTTTGTTTGCTTGTATTTGTGCTTATCTTGTAGGATTCGTTTCACTCTTGTTAGAAACGTTTCAAAACTTTGTTTGAGTCGTGTAAGAGCATAGTTAGAGTTAACTTTATGTCTTATGGTTGGAAGTATATATTGATTAGAAATAGTTAATATAGTGGGCAATGAGTGCGTAGCTTTGGCTCGTTTAAGTAATAGAGATATTACTTAGTTTGAGATTAGGAGGTTAATCTCGTGGTTGTAATCTGTGTTTCACTTTTGCTTGAGAAGTTTAGTAAAACAGTTTGAAAAATCCTGTGTGACAGGTTGTGGTTTTACTCCCTTGAGCAAGGAGGTTTCCACGTAAAATCGTGTGTCTTTACTTACTTCCAGCATTTACTTTCAGCACTTAAAATTGTTCAAGGACCTAGTCCTGTGATCATTAGTGGACGCATACATTCCATCAATTCCGTGTTCAAGTCGGTGGAGACTTGCGTTGAAAAATATTTGCATTTAAGTCGCATCTATTCGGAGGTGAAGGATGTGCACCCTATCTATTCTACGTTCAAGTAGGAGGAGACTTGCGTTGAAAGATATTTGCATTTAAGTCGCATCTATTCGGAGGTGAAGGATGTGCACCTTTGTCTATTCACATTGAAGTCAGATGAGGCTGGCGTTGAAAGATATGCATTGATATCCTATCGATAGATCATCTTCATTCGTCCTACCGATGGACATACATTCATTTCCTATCGATGGATCATCTCCATTCATCTTACCGATGGACATACATTGATATCCTATCGGTGGATCATCTTCATTCGTCCTACCGATGGACATGCCTTTTTATCCTACCAATGGATCATCTTCACTCGTTGTATCGTAAGAGATGCTACCTTTTTTCTTTAATTCTATCTCTACTAATGAGTTTTATCTTTATTTTTTTAGAACATTCAAGAGGACGCATTCTCAATTAACCCATAAGTGCGGACTACTTCAATAAGGATGCAACACAGAGTGGAACCTTTTGGAGGCAAGTCCAGGATCGACTTCCATCACATTCCAACCACATTTTATATGAAGGTCATGTGTTCGGCCAAAATCGAGTTTGTCAATTTTCTTTGTCCATGATTTCTTTCATCAATCATATCCAACGAAAGGGACAGTTGTTGACACCCAATTTTGGCCTGACATTTTCAAAATTCATAAGTTTTAAGTTCTATTTATTCAGTAGTTCAAAATATTTTTTTATAATTTTAAATAAGTTTATCGATATTTATCCTTATTTATCAAAATTTTAGATTTTTTATCAGTTAATTTTAATTACATTATTTTTTGTCACAACTGGTTGAATACGTTCAAATATTTATTCATTTTTATTCAATCGTTATTTCTGCTAAATTGCATTTTTCAATTGTCGTTAGTTACGTTCATTATATTTTTTAATATTCATTTTATTCGTTACATTTGTTAATATTCATTTTGATATTTTGCACAGTCTAGAAATTCATTCAAATATGGATAAGATTTTATACGCAGATATTTTATTAAGCTAGTAGTTTTAGTCCATGGTTTTAAGATAGTGGTATTGTACTATAGGTGGTTTTCGATTTCCTATTTAAAGAATAGTTTGGTCATTAAATCAAGGGGGTGGTGGATAAAGATTTTAGGGATAATTTTATGATTTTTTAATGTTGAGAAATTTCTTTTAGTGTTAATAATTTTCCGGTGACAAGCTCATCGGAGTTCCGCCGGAATCTGGTGAACCAACAGCAACCAGCCACCATCAATGACCCCTTCCCCCCCACGAAATTTCAGCAAACAAAAACCCCGACCCCAAACCACCGGAAAACAGCCGAACCAACCCCTTTTCAAACCAAAATCAACCTCCAGTCCACCAAGAACCCAACTGCTAACAATAGCGGCAAACGAGACTAAACAACCACCAAAACCCCATCCCTTTTTTCCTCTTTGTTTGCTGCAACCAATGATTCCGGTGAGGAGCTTCAAACTCCGATGAACCGGAGTTAAATAAAGATGGCGGTCAGTTCCCTTTCCCTCTCCCCTTTTACGATTTTTACTCCATTTTTGCAGGTATCCATTCAACTAGCGAACCAGCAACCCAAAGCTACCGGAAACGACCCCATCTCCATGTTCTCCGACGAACCAACAACAATAGCAGCGAATCAGTGACCACACAACGACAAAGCAGCAAGCAAACACACCAAAATCGATCGAGCTCCAACCAACAATCAACACTGTCACGCCGGAGTTAACTGGATCTTACCCGAAAACACACAGTTTGGTGACAACTCTTTTCCTTCTTTACATCATATATGTGTGCGTATGAATATTCATTTTTTAGTACATGAAGTAGGTAAAGAATATCTTCGATTAAAATTTTATTTTTGCTTTCATTTTAACTAATGTTATTTTGTCGTTTTTTAAAAAAGAAATTATTTTTTGTTGTTACTTGTTTTTTGCCTATTTGATTACCGTATTTGTTAATGTTATTCTATTAAATTCAGTTGGATATCATGTTTATTTGTTGAGTTTAGGTGTTCTTTAATATTTTATTTTATTTTTGAAATTCTTAGATCGGTTATTTGTTTGACTAGATTGGTTTTGATTTGAACTTGTTAATTGTTGCCTAAGTTTTTTTTTTTATTATTCATTATGTCACTATCATTTTTCTTTATTATCAAATAGTTTATGCATTATTACTTTGATTATTGTTGATGTCTTTATTATTAATTGGTTTCTACTGCCTTCAATTGTTTTCTTTGCTTAAAATTTGTTTTTGCTATTTTCTTTTGTTGCTATTATTATTTGTTAAATTTGGCCGATGAAGAAATTACAGTCGATTTCCAAGGCCTCCCATGTTAATAAGATGGATTTTTATTTTGAAGTTATTATTTGATTTATTCATTTTTATTTATTACTAACACTTTTACCAAGTGTCTTTACAGCTATCCGAAGTTGATTCCCATTGAAGCTATTCGAATGAAGTTTGAATTATATTTTCTATTCATTATTGTATATATTATTGACGTTAGGCAAACTTAGGTCATTATTATATTATTATTTTATTTTATTACTTGTGTATATTGTATGTTTGTTATACTTGTATATCATTTTTATCTCCTCCTCAATTTGAAAAAAATGAATTCAGCCGGGACCCACAGTTGTGGATTTCGAAGGATGCCTAACACCTTCCCTTCAGAATAATTTGAACCCCTTACCTAGAATCTAATGGTTTCGTAGACATTTTTAATTGGTTTCCTAGTTTTTCCTAAAATTAGGCGGCGACTCCTTTAAAACTCTTTTTTCTTAAAAAAATTTTAAAATTGACTTAATTGTTTATTTTTTCGAGTCACCGCGACGTTTATCCTTATTTAAATAAAGTAGAGATGTAAACAGAATGACGACTCTGCTAGGGATATAGAGGTTCTAACCATTATGAGTTCATTTTTCAAATTGAGGAGACTTTTCTTTTATTGTATTATATCTTGTATCTTGTATATTTTGTTGATTGTTTGTATATTGTACTTGTTGTTTATTCATTATTCATTTAATTGTATGTATATTGTCATTGCATTCATGACATTTTCCAATATGTATGTATAGTATATTAAAGAACGGTTTTGCGAAACCGCAACCGGGCTTTTTTATACTCAACTTTTTTTTCGGAATGATCGGTAATTTATTGGTACGTCAGGCGTCCAATGGTTGTCGTGAGTTCCAGCCTAAGTTGTCCACTTGGGTTCCCGGTCTTTCAAAAACCACTCTTAGTCAACTAGCGTAAAGCGAAATCAAATTCTAGATTTAGCGCATTTGAACTAAGTTGACGCAACACCCAAGGCGTGTTGGGCCCATTAGAAGCCCACCTTGAGTCCAAAATGGCCTTCGGCCTAAACGGACGATCATAATTGTGTGTTTAAATTTGAATGATGTATACGTCATTTGGCAATTCATTGTCACTCGTGGTTGGGGGTTTATCTTAATAGCTTGCTCTAGTCGAAGAAGGAACTCCACAAGCTCCCATTCCATCTAAAGGTGTTGGCATTCGAAGATGAGAAAAAGTTCAAGAAGGAAGGACCTTCCACGAAGGCTTAGTTTAGGATTGTACCCTTATATGGGACTGATTATTTGTATCGATTTTCCCTCATTTTGTAACCTTATTTGATTTATTCACAAAAAATTTATAAAGTGTTTTTGGGACAATGAAATGTTGTCAAATGCTGTAATACATCCTTCGAATCGATGGACCTACCCTTGGCACGAAAGGGTTACATATTTGTATAGGACGTGCAATAACTGTTTGTATGCTATGTGATATAATTGCTATGTCAACTATCTCTACTATGTCCCGTTCAATACATACAAAATGCACTTACACAAGAAGTTGGAACTATACCATTCTCATAATCAAGATAAACTAAATAGTAAGATGAAGAAAGTGTGATCCATCAGATGCTTATAAACAGAATTTCCCACCCAAAAGTTGCAAGTCATTACTTTACACACTTTTGCAGTTGAGCTTCATCAGCCTTCACACTTAGGCTTCCAAATTCCGCCATTGAAGATGAGCACTCCAACTGAAGAAGTTTCTGCTCATCTAAAAGAAAATAGCTATGAGGATTGGATTTCAAAGCTGACTAAACTGTCGGAATGGCTCTGAGGTTTTTGCGACCAGCATTTCCCGTCAACTATACAACAGAGAATCTCTGACATCGAGCATCAAATTGTTTCGTGCATCCAAATCCTTGAATCAGTTCCTCAAGGTATGAATTATCCAGAAGAAGAAAAAAACGCATTCAGTTTAATTTCTCAAGTGAGTTTAAGTGGTACGAATTCGTGCAGAAAAGAGGCAATTAAATCATGAACGTGCAATATTCGAGTATATAAAAGGAAGTTTTTATAATGCAATTCCTGATGTTTATATAGAGGAAGCAGAGCATGATCTAGTGAACGCTGTGAGTGAAAGAAGAATTGCATATTTAATGTGTTGTTGATTGTTGAATTTGCGTTTGGTTTCCTTCTCACTGTGCCTTAATTTTATCTACCAGATTGAAATAAATCCGCGTCTGCGGAATGCTTGGAATTGCCTCGCCAGTTGCTTTACCAAGAAAGGGGATTTCCATAGAGCTGAAAAATGCTATCAGATTGCCCTTAAAAAGGTTATATTTCGCTGCTTCTTCAGTACTTAAAGTTTTCAGTTTTCTGTTCTCTAAACTTCAAACGCTCCCTTCATTTAATGGATTCTTCATCTTTTATTTGATTTAGGGTAAAGAAAATACCATAATTTTACGTGAACTTGCCGCCCTTGAACTGAAGTTAGCACGAGGTGAATGTAATTCTTTTGTTTATTTCTGGTTAATTTGCTTTGTTCTATCTAGTTCTCATGGTTTGGTTTGTGTTTTAGACTCTGTCTTAGGTGATTATAAAATTCGAAGTTAGTGTATTTTCCCCATTATTTTTTTGCACTACATCTGTCTTTGAAGTTCTAATTCTATCCTTAATTAGATACTTTACATTTCTCCAGTCTCTTAGTAACTCATGGAGAAAATTCAGAAATTCATATTTACTTTTTTTTCTTAGTGGCTGCTGCTGATCTCTTCATCTGATTGTTTATCTATTTCATAGTTTCTGAGAATCCAGCCAAGCACATTGAACAAAGCATCAAATATGCCCAAAGGACGCTCGATCTGAATGACATGGATGGATTTTGTTTATGTAAGACTGCGAACAGAATCTAGTTAAAAGAGGAACTGCTTTAAATTTTAATCACTTACCTCTGAGATTCTCTGATATTGTGTCATAAACATTCTGTGATTTAGCACTCTCAGCTTTGCCAATTTACTAAATGTTTACTTTGTGTTTGTCAATGATTGTGTTCAATCCTTCACATATTGTTTAGCTATAGTTAAGAAGTAGCATACAATTACAATTAAGACAGATGAAGGTGCAGAAATTATATACTTTGGTACAGGGAACCATGAAGTACCATATACGTAGTACGTGGAATTTTATAAAGTGTATGCTACTTATGAAAACATCCAAGTGTCCTGCTTTACTATAAAGTGTATGTTATACGTATGAAAACATCCAAGTATCTGCACACAATTTTAGCTATAATAAACATTTTGATAAATCCAATTTTCAAGTCCTTCACTGATCTTCATTTGGTTGGTAGATATCTTAGGATGTGCATATTTCAATTACTTTCTTCTCACTGTGCCTTAATTTTATCTACCAGACTCAATTAGATCTGCTTCTGCGGGATGCTTGGAATTGCCTCGGCTGTTGCGTTGCCAAGAAAGGGAATTACCACGAAGCTAAAGAATACTATCAGACTGCCCTTGAAATGGTTATATTTCGCTGCTTCTTCAGTACTTAAGTTTTCCCTTCTCTAAACTTCAAACGCTCCCTTCATTTAATGGATTCTTCATCTTTATTTGATTTAGGGTGAAGAAAATACCACAATTTTACGTCAACTTGCAGACCTTGAACTGATGTTTGCACGAGGTAAATGTAATTCTTCTGTTTTTTTCTCATACTTGATTATAAAAGCTCTGTCTTTGAACTTCTAATTTTATCCTTCATTAGATACTTTACATATTTTTGGCAGTCTGGATGACATGGATGGAGTTTGTTTATGAAAGACTGCGAACAGAATCTAGTTAAAAGAGGAACTGCTTTAATCATTCTGATATTGTGTCATAAACATTCTGTGATTTAGCACTCTCAGCTTTTCCAATTTGATAAATGTTTACTTGGTGTTTATCACCTTGGAAGCATATATACATGAATACAATAAAGTATTGAATAAATCTAATGGACAATCCACATAATTCAATAGATTTATAACACTCCTCCTTGGATGTCCATAGATAATGTGCATCGTTAAAATAATAATATAATTTTCTCATTGAATGAGATGTTCACCATACACAAAATTAATTGTAAGCTCTAACGAGTTGTGTTATTATCAAAAGAATAATAGAGATATCACTTCAAAAGCCACTTTGATGAATGTCAAATTAACAAATACATCATTATTTCAAAAAGGTTCATATCACCTTGGAAACACACATACATGAATGTTAGTTCATGAATAAACTAAATGGACAATCTACTTGTTCAATGGATTTATAATTTGTTGTATATAAACTCTGCTAGCTGTATTGCTATCAAACATCATAATATTAATAGGGTAAATCACCTAAGTGTCCCAGATTTAAAAAATACTTACCATCTATAGCAATATAATAATTTTAACCATATATAACAATTCTCTCGAATTAATCCATGCCATATTTTCTCCCCCAACGTCTCTCTCAAGTTTGACTCAATAATTCATCGATTCTCTCTGATCTTCTCACCTGCAATTTCCTCCGCAATTAGCATAATAATTTCCTTCCTAGCTTCTTACCCACGACTTCCTACAACTTTGTTACTACAATTTTTTTGGAAATCTATGAACTGTATTTTTAGTTATTGCAGAATTGTGAAGTTTAGGTGAGTGAAGATTTGAATCATAAAGAATTGTGATTTTTGAGTGCAGATTTGTAATTACTTATTTTATATTTATAATTCATTGATATTTATATAAATTCGAACAAAGACTTGATAGATTTGAAGGTTTGGCATTTTGAAGATTTGAAGTTTTGAAGATTTGAAGGTTTGAATGTTTGAAGGTTTGATGGTTTGATGGTTTGAAGTTTTGAAGATTTTTCATTATTTATACAAGTTTAATTCATTATGCTTATATTACACTTTCTTTGTCCTAGGATTTTTATTCAATTATAATTCAATATGAAAGTTTATTGATGTCTCTTCATTTGTTACGATTAGACTTCTTATCTAATTTATTATTGATACAAATTTTATTCACTTTACAGATCACAAATTGTTATTTTGTTTGCTACATTTTGATTCATGTTTAATTTTCTTCTAATTCAACTTAAATATGTGTGTAATACATTTTTTATTCAAAGTTTAATTCATTTTGCAGTTTATTATGTCTCTTCATTTGTTACGATTAGATTATTTGTTTAATTAATTATTGATACACATTTTATTCAGTCTACCAATCACTAGTTTGCTACATTTTGCATTCATGTTTAATTCTCTTCTTATTCAACTTTAATATGTGTGCAGTACCTTTTTAATTCAAGTTTAATTCATTTTGCAGTTTATTATGTCTTTCCATTTGTTACGATTAGATTACTTGTCTAATTCATTATTGGTACAAGTTTTATTTTGTCTATGAATCACTGACTACTCTTTCATTTGCCACAATTTGCATTCATGTTTAATTCTCTTCTAATTCAACTTTAATATGTGTGTAATACATTTTTAATTCAAGTTTAATACATTTTGTAGGTTATTGGTGATGTGCAGGAAAAATAATCTAGCGAGAGAGAAAGACACAAATCTAAAAGAATACATAATATTGTTATATATTGCTATAAATGGTAATAATTAGAGAATATATTTAAAATAAGTAATATTTTTTAAAAAGAGATCCACCCAAGTAATTAATCCATATTAATATAGAGACTCGTCATGATAACGTGTTATAAAATATAAGCTCATAATAATATAAATATAAAGATAAGAAGACAAGAAATGTAGATGAAGAAGAGGATTTTTCTTCTATTCAAGTGTCTTCCAAATGGTGAATGATATCTCCATTTATAGTGTTGAGATATCACTCTCAAAGGTCACAAACTAGTAGATACATAGTTATCGGACAATCCACATAATTCAATGGATTTATAACAATTTATATTTTATTTTTTATTTATGATCATAAGATGATAAGTTAGGAAAATGAAGAGGTGTAGTTATGAAGTTGATTTTAAATGGAAAAATAATTTTTTAAAATGATTTTAAGAAAATAAATTAATATGTAAGGGGTATTTTCATAATTCAACTTTTGACTTAGATTGCTCCCACTTTTAACAATACTATTTCTTGAACACGTGCGTTGCAGGTGTATTCTATGCTAATTAGTACGCACGTGTATTCTATGCTAATTAGTACATTTTTTTAAATAATAGAGAAGGGAATGAAGAGATTGAGCAGATGTAAAAATTTCAAAAAATGACCAATCAAATAAATCACATAATACAAAACAAAGTCTGAAGATGGAAAATGCAAGCAATGAACAACAAAGAACAAAAGAGAATAAAAAGTATTAAGAGCAAAACAAAGGTCTAAGGAAACTTATTATATAAAAAAAAATATACCTTTGTTATAGAAAGTGCTAAGAATACATCAAATATTGAGTATTTTAAAAAAGAAAGTGTGCGAGTCCCAATCAAGTAGCACAAACTGTATAAATCATAGTTAAATCGGAATATAACAACAACAAACACTATGTAAAGAAAATTACAAAAGAAATTGATGAACAATATGTCTATTATATTGACTTATTTAATTAAAAATATTTTCTTAACTTGAAAAGTTAAAATCCAGTTAAATAATGCAATATATGATAAATAATATTTGATGTTATTAGGCACAAGAATATGACAATCTGATGTTATTTTATTCCGCCAAGTAATAATCTGACATCAAATAAGTTGTAAAAATTCATTTAATGGGAATTACATACAAAAAATTAACAATAAAATAATTGAAAAAAAATATTTGAAAGAGTCAAATATATTCAAAGGATCAACAACCAAAAGCATCTCAATTCTGGCATTACAACAAAACTATGAGAATACAAATTAATATCATAACTTTTAAAATTAGAAAAGAAGTATCATGCCAAAGTTTTTCTTTCGACATTTCCTAGCTCATAATTAAGTTATATTTTATTGGAGAGATATTATATTTAAATGGTCATATTTTTCACTATTTTCAGAACGTATAATTAAACACTCATAATTTTTCACTAGTAAATAACAACAATTTCAATAATCTATGTACAAAATAAAAATTGAAATTAAAAGATACTTGCTAGGAATGTAGCAGAAAATAAAGGCATATATATGATAAAAAAACATATGTTGAATGTATAATGATATACATATTTATATAATAGTCCTCAAAGGATAAAAAGTCTTCATAATTATTTATTACTAATAGATAAGTAAATTGACTCTTTAGTATAAAAAATTAAAGGATAAGTGTTTGAAGAAAGTGTGATCCATCAGAATACTTATAAACAGAATTTCCCGCCCAAAAGCTGTTAACGATAACTTTACACTTGAACAAACTTTGCAGTTTGCAGTTGAGCTTCATCAGCCTTCCAAAATCCACCATTGAAGATGAGAACTCCAATTTTAGAGGTTTCTAGGGAGAATGGACTAGTTTCCACTGATCTAAAATCCGCCATTGAAGAAGTTTCTACTCGTCTAAAAGATCTTAAATCCACCATTGAAGAAGTTTCTACTGATCAAAAAGATCTAAAATCCACCGCTGAAGAAGTTTCCACTCATCTAAAAGATCTACGATCCGCCATTGAAGAAGTTTCTACTCATCAGAAAGATCTAAAATCCACCATTGAAGAAGTTTTTACTGATCAAAAAGATCTAAAGTCCACCGCTGAAGAAGTTTCTGCTCATCTAAAAGATCTGAAATCGGCCATTGAAGAAGTTTCTGCTCATCTAAAAGAATCCAATCCACCATTGAAGATGAGCACTCCAACTGAAGAGGTTTCTAGGGAGAAAGAAGAAGTCTGCACTGATCTAAAATCCACCATTGAAGAAGTTCCTATGGAGAAAGGAGAGGTCTCCTCTGATCTAAAATCCGCCATTGAATTAGTTTCTACTCGTCTAAAAGATCTGAAATCCACCATTGAAGAAGTTTCTACTGATCAAAAAGATCTAAAATCCACCGCTGAAGAAGTTTCTACTCATCTAGAGGATCTAAAATCCGCCATTGAAGAAGTTTCTACTCATCAAAAAGATCTAAAATCCGCCATTGAAGAAGTTTCTACTCATCAAAAAGATCTAAAATCCACCACTGAAGAAGTTTCTGCTCATCTGAAAGATCTAAAATCCGCCATTGAAGAAGTTTCTACTCATCTAAAAGAATCCAATCCACCATTGAAGATGAGCACTCCAAATGAAGAGGTTTCTAGGGAGAAAGAAGAAGTCTCCACTGATCTAAAATCCACCGTTGAAGAAGTTTCTAGGGAGAAAGGAGAAGTCTCCACGGATCAAAAATCCACCATTGAAGAAGTTTCTAGGGAGAAAGGACAAGTCTCCACTGATCTAAAATCCACCATTGAAGAAGTTTATACTCATCTAAAAGAATCCAACTACGAGGATTGGATTTCAATTGTGTCTAAACTGGTGGAATGCCGACCATCATTTCCCGTCAACTACACAACAGAAAATCTCTGACATCGAGCATCAAATTGGTTTATGCATGCAAGTCCTCGAATCAGTTCCTCAAGGTATGGATTATCCAGAAGAAGAAGAAAAAAAATGCATTCAATTTAATTTATCAAGTGATTTTCAGTGGTACGAATTCGTGCAGAGAAGAGGGAATTAAGTCATGAACGTTCAATGTTCGAATATCTAAAAGGAAGGTTGTATAATGCAGTTCCTGATGTTTATAAGGAGGAAGCAGAGTGTCATCTAGTGAAAGTTGTAAGTGAAAGAAGAATTACATATTTGAATTTGTGTTTGGTTTACTTCTTACTGTTTAATTTTATCTACCAGACTCAATTGAATCCGTTTTTGCTATAAGTTTGTCCTTAATATGGTTATATTTCGCTGCTTCTTTAGTACCTAAGTATTCTGTTCTTTAAACTTCAAACGCTCCCTTCATTTAATGGATTCTTCCTCCTTTATTTGATTTAGGCTGAAGAAAATACCACAATTTTACGTCAAATTGCATATCTTGAACTGAAGTTTGCACAAGGTGAATGTAATTCTTCTGTTTTTTCTCGTTAATTTACTTTGTTCCAAGGAGAATCTCAAGCATTTTATTTGCTTAAATTGCAATAAGTCAAGAACTATAGTTTCCATCATTTGTTTTGGAGAATTAGTGTATTGCTCTACATCTGTTTTTTTGGACTGGAAGCTCTGTCTTTGAAGTTCTAATTCTATCCTTAATTAGATACTTTACATATTTTTGTTAGTCTGGGATTCTGATTTCTACCATTTTCAATTTAGAATCTTCATTTAACAAATCAAAGCAATTTTTTTAACGAGTTTTCAAAGTTGTGTTGAAAAATAAATTTTGAAATTTAATCTTTTTAAATATCTACAGTAATATTTTATTCTTTCACTAATTAAGTTTGTCTGTAAAAATTTCTTAATAAATTTTCCATATTAGATCAAATATGGTTCTTTATTGAATTCAGCATTCCTTGGATTCACAAGTGGACACCAGAAGTGGGATTCACAGAAGAAGAAGCAATCCCTTGCTTATATCGCACTTATTATAATAACTTTTGGGACAAACTAATGAAAACAGATCCCAACACTAAAAAAATCTTTGGACAAGAGCTTCTAGACTCTATCAAAGAAAATATTTTAGCTTATAAAAATGCCCCTCTAAAAAATACAGCAGTTGATAACTCCGTCAGACATATTGCCAGACGAATCTCAAGCGAAGAAGGAGATAAGACGGATATGATAAATAAATATTTGGAAGAAGTAAAAAGAAATTTACTTCAGACATTAGATCAATTTGATAAAACAGACACATCAATGAAAAGTGTCTCAA
>JAJONR010007548.1:0-23064 GCA_029582245.1 Solanum etuberosum
GGGCTCGATATTTGGACAAGACAATCCTTGGGGGTAGGGGTGGGGGTGGGGGATTGCTTTTATTGATTGAAATTTTATTTTATTTTCTAATTATTTGGGTCATGTCTCATTAATTCATTGGTCATTTTTTATTTTTATTCAAAATTAATTATTTTAAAATTACTTTTGATGCAAATGACAAATGCCGTCATTTAATTCATCACTTTACACGTCATTCGCGAGTTATATAATTTTGCTGATATTAAAAAAGTATCAAAATAACACAGTGAGACCCTACATGAGGGGTCTAAAATGAACATCGCTTAGTTAAGGTGTCTAAGTGAAACATGATGCCAACTTTAGGGGGTCACCGATGGGTTAGGCCTAGAATTGGAGGAAGTAGAAGTAGAAGTAGATAAGATTTAATTGTTTTTCCCATTCCATGTCAAATTAGGAAACCGTATTTGTAATTTATAGTTTTAGATTGAGTGGGATGAGGAGAAGTACTATGTATGTTTTTTCCCGTTCCATGTTAAATTAGACTAAACAAAAACCGACTTCTAATTATTTTTTATTCCCATTCCATATCAAATTGGGGAAACTGTATTTGTAATTTATAGTTTGTAATGAGAATACTTATTGTTTTTCCCATTCCATCTCAAATAAGCAAACGCTAATTCTAAACTTATATAAATAGATGTAACATCCATGTATAGTTATACTCACCTAACTTTTCACTTTTCACTTTGTTTGTTCGTTTGTTTAAATATAATTAGTAACTAATTAATAATTGGGAAGTGCTAAACTCCAAGCCATGTGAGATCGATAGAGAGCAGTTAAAAGGAAGAGAAGAAGAGATTGAATGGAACAGTGAGATCTGATATTAACCGACTTAGCTTCTCATTAGCAAAGAGGTCCTTATTTATACACTGTTGTTAACTAACTATCATTAATTAGCCTTTTAACTCACTTAACCAACTAACTAATTCAACTAATTACATATGACATTCATTTTAACACTACCCCTCAAGTTGGGCGGTGGAATATGTCCAGCATTTCCAACTTGAACAACATATCACTGTGCAACTGCTTTCCCAATGCTTTAGTGAAGACATTTGCCATTTGATCCTTGCTTGCTATGTACTCTGTCTTTACTATACCTTCTTGTAACCTCTCTTATGAAATGTCAATCTATCTCTATGTGTTTTGTTCGCTCATGGTACATAGGATTTGAGGCAATCTGCATTGCCCCTTTATTGTCATAATGTTGTTCCATAGGTAATTCAACTTGAGCTCCAAGTTCCAGCAATGACCCTTATAGCCATACCAATTCTCCCACAGTTGATGCCATACTCCTATACTCAGCTTCTCCTTAGTTTCTTATAATTGTATTCTGTTTCTTTGACTTCCATGAAACCAAAGATTCACCAACCTTAATGCCAAATCCTGTAACAGACTTTCTGGAAAGCATACATGATGCCTAATCAACATCACAAAAGGCATTGATTTTTCCTGATTTTTTGCTGCTCATTAATAATCCTAAGCCAGGCTGCCCTTTAAAGTATCTTACAACATGCAATGCTGCTTCATAATGAGACTTCTTTGGAGCATGCATGAATTCACTTAAATGTTGCACATCAAAAGATATATTTGGCCTTGTCATGGCCAAGTATAAGATCCTTCCAATTAATCTCTGATAGACTTTTCTGTCCTCCAACTCAATATCACCTGTAATGTTAAACTGATTGTCATACTCCAAGCTTGTGAGCTTTTGATTCTGTTCAAGGGGGTTGTGGTTGCCTTTCCTCCGATTAGCCTACATTCTGACACCAGTTCCAATGCATATCTCCTCTGGTTCATCAAGATTCCAGCTTTTGATCTTGCAAATTCAATCCCAAGGAAGTATCTTAGCTTACCCAAGTCTTTCATTTTGAAATTACACTGCAAAGTGTCTTTAGCCTCTTGGATTAGTGTTGCATTACTTCCAGTAATCCAGAGGTCATCAACATATACTAGTATGATCACAATGTCACCTGCAATGTTTGTTTTGGAAAACAATGAATAGTCCAGCTTGCTTTGTTTGAAACCTGAGTGTGTGAGGGCTGTTGTGAGTTTCAAGTTCCACTGCCTACTAACCTGTTTCAAGCCATACAAGGATTTGAGCAGCCTGCAAACTTTATTCTCCCCTTGGCTAGTAAAGCCTGGTGGTAATGTCATGTACACTTCCTCAAACAAATCACCTTGAAGGAAGGCATTGTAAACATCCATTTGAAAAGAGACCAACCAGACTGAGCAGCCAAAGTAATAACACACCTAACTGTCACCATCTTCACCACTGGAGAAAATGTATCATGATAGTCTAAATCTTCTTGCTGTGTGAACCCCTTGGCAACTAGCCTAACCTTATACCTTTCAACACTGCCATCATCCTTATACTTAACCTTATACACCCACTTGCAACCAATAAGAGTTTTAACTGCAGGCAAATCAAGAATCTCCCAAGTGTGGTTGTCAGTTAGAGCCTGAACCTCTTGGTCCATAGGAAGGATCAAATTACTATTTTGAGATGCCTGGTCAAAGGAAGAAGGTTCTGATATAGAAGCAGAAAATGTGGAAAGGTAAAACTTATAAGAGGATGTGACATTAGAGTAAGTCAGAGAGGTGGAGATAGGATGTAGTGAAATAATCAGTATTCCAAATAGGGGTTTTGTCACGACCCAAGGTAGCCATCATCCTTAAACTTAACCTTATACACCCACTTGCAACCAATAGGAGTTTTAACTGCAGGCAAATCAACAATCTCCCAAGTGTGGTTATCAGTTAGAGCCTGAACCTCTTGGTCCATAGGAAGGATCAAATTACTATTTTGAGATGCTTGGTCAAAGGAAGAAGGTTCTGATATAGAAGCAAAAAATGTGGAAAGGTAAGACTTATAAGAGGATGTGACATTAGAGTAAGTCATAGAGGTGGAGATAGGATGAGGGGTTTTAGATGTAGTGACATAATCAGTATTCCAAATAGGGGTTTTGTCACGACCTAAGGTAGCCCCTAGGCGTAACATGGCGTATCAGACCCCGAGAGACCCCATACAAGCCACTTAGCTTTCATCATACAAGACATAGAATAAAGAGATTAAAAGACAGTTTTAATATATCAAATTTTTATAAAGCAAAGCGAAAATTTAAACATCGTCTCAATAGCCATATAGTACATAAGAATGAATCTGGGCATAGCCCGTACATCATAGTCCAAAACTGAAAGTAAGAAAAGACTGAAAACTATAAATGTCCGGTCCTCGAAGCATGAGGACTCACCAAAGCTCGGAATCTCTACAATCAACCTCTAGCCACGAAACTGAGAACCCCGACTGTCAGACCCTACATTTGGGGAAATGTAGGCAAGACTATGCGTTAGTACAAAATATGTACCAAGTATGATAGCCATGCATAAAAACATTTAGAAACATGCTAAATAAAGGGACATCTCCATGACATGCAATGACTAAGCTAAAACATGAGTATAAAGAGTTAGAAAACATAAGTCGTAAAACAAGGTCAATGCAAGCTAACATCTTCAAAACGTTCATGAGATACTTATAAAAGTAACCTTAGTTCATTATTGTGGGAAATTACCTTTTTAACTGACATGGATACCATGTGAGCTATAACATGGAATTCGGTGTCTCTCACACCGAAAAGGGTTGTCCTACTTGCCAAGGTAAGGACCATGAACTTCTAGCTTAGGTGGATCCACTAGCTAATGTCTAGATAAGTCAACATCCTATAGTGGCACATAGTTAAGGGACAAGGAGATTGCTTCTAGAAACCCGACCTCTACTAATGGGAGATCTTCCATCTCAATATCCGCTCGGTGCTAAGAGTATTTCCCACGGAATAGTCCATTATGCATACTTGTCTTTATTATCCATGGAAGGGCACATCATATTGCCAATCCAAGCTAAGTCATGTATTATCCATGGAAAGGTATCAATAAACAATCCAATCTAGGTTTCATTAGAATAGCTCCTTAAATCTTTGATTCAAAGTGTAGTTGAGAAAACCTTTCAACCCTAAGAATCCTTTATGTGAGAATGTCCTTTCACAAATCATGCTTTCATGTGTATATGAGAAATTCTTTCACAACACAATGAATGACAACATTGATACTTCACTCTCAAAGTATCCTTAAAACAATTACATCAATTTCATGAAAACATGCTTAATTTCATAAACTCTTCTTTCATAATTCGAAACCCACATCATATGATCATAACTTAGAAAACATGGAAATTACATGGGTTCATGGAGAATCATCATAAAAACATGAGATTAACTCAATTCATGTATAAAATATCATAGATCAATCAATTAAATCAATAATCAAGAGAACCCATAACATGGAAGAAAACCCTAACTCAATTGGAGATTTCTATCTTTGAAATTATGAGAATTTGTAAACTCCATGAATGGAAGGAATCCATGGATGAAAACCATCATACCTATATGCCAATTAGTTAACTTTAATGAAGGATTGGAGACTTGACTTGGCACCCTAGGTTGGACCCTTCTTCTTCAAGCTTTTCTAGAGAGAAATATTTTGAGAGGAAGACTTGCTCTTCTTTTATAAATTTTAGAGAACGACTTGAATGGGTTGATTTTGGGGTTAAAATCACTTATATAGGGTTCCTAGGTAAGGGCAAAACGACGTAGTAACAAGATAAAATAATTAGGAAAAGACCCAACTGACCCTGACTTACAGCTGACGTGAGCCCCCAGATGGAGGGCTTCACGAGCCGTCTAGGGGTCCACGAGCCGTCTAGGTAGTCGTGATCCCTAGACCAGTGGCTAGGCAAGTCGTGCCCCTCCACACGCCCACCTTCACAGGCCGTCTAGCCATTCATGAGCCGTCTAGGGGCTCGTGGGAGGAGGGTAGCCTAGAGGTGGGTTCTTCCTCACTTTCACGGCCACCACTACGGGTCGTAAGGCTCACCACGAGCCGTCGAAGGGCTCGTGGGAGGGTATCCCCTCTTGGCCACACCTTGGAAGGTATACACAAGCACCACCACGAGCCATCGTACCCCTTCACGGCTCGTGAAGGGCTCCATGAGGGGTGTCATGGCTCAGTTATGGGCTGGTGACCTTCCACTTGACTCCTTTTCTAGACTTTGAATTTCTGAGGTGTAACATTATCTCCCCCTTGGGAACATTCGTCCTCGAATGGGAGACATCACATGAATGAGAAGAACTCAAACCTAGCAGCCCAACAAGCATGCAATTACATAAATGCACATATCCGAGGAGGAAACATCAACTCCAAGCTAAAACATGTTCAAAACATCATATCATGAAGTCTATATGCAACTCATACTCAAATGCACATAAACATGTAGAAATCAATCAAATTGACTCATTTTCTCAAAACTTAAGCTTTTTTAAATATCTAAGACACATGACACCAAAGAGTAAACCATGAGGAACTCAATACCTCAAGCTAGAGTAGGGGTAGAAGGAAAAAGATGAGGATAACGGGACATCATATCGACCTCGGCCTCCCAAGTAGCACCCTTAACTAAAGGATTCCTCCACAACAATTTCACGGAAGCACCTTCTTTATTTCTCAACTACTTGACTTGCCGGTCTAAAATCTCAACCGGAACTTCTTCATAAGAAATATTCTCATCAACTCCCAAACCTTCTAAGGGAACTATAGATGTCAGATCACCAACATATCTTCAGCATAGAGACATGGAAAATTGGATGCACCGATGCCAACTCATCATGCAGTCCTAGTTCATAAGCAACCTTACCAATACGCCTCAAAATCTGATATGGGCCTACATATCGGGGACTAAGCTTCCCTTTCTTACCAAACCTCATTACATCCTTCATGGGTGAAATTTTCAAATAGACCTAATCATTAACATCAAACTCAAGATCTCTTCTTCTATCATCGGCATACGACTTTTGTCGACTCTGAGCCCTTTTCAACCTCTTTCTAATAAGTCAAACTTTTTTCATAGCCTCATGTACCAAATCGGGGACTATTAGGGCAACTTCACCCACCTCAAACCAACCTATAGTAGTACCATACAATGCCTCAAATGGAGCCATACCAATACTTGAGTGATAACTATTGTTATATGCAAATTCAATCAAAGGCAAGTGATCATCCCAATTACCCTTGAAATCAATCACGTAAGCTCCCAACATATCTTCCAAAGTTTGGATAGTACGCTCCGCTAGCCCATCAGTTTGTGGATGAAAGGTCGTACTAAGCTTGACACGAGTACCCAGACCCTTTTGAAAATATTTCCAAAACTGAGAAGTGAATTGGGTACCGCAATCGGAGATAATGGATAAAGGCACTCCCTTCAACTTTACCATCTCTCTTAAGTACAAATTAGCATAATCCTCCGCCAAATAAGAAACCTTGACAGGAATGAAATGAGCCGATTTCGTCATTCGATCTACTATAACCCAAATTGAGTCATGCTGTCGCCGGGTGCGAGGCAACCCAACGATGAAGTCCATATTCAAATCTTCCCACTTGTAAGTAAGAATGCTAATGCCTTGGGATAAACCTCCCGTTTCTGATGCTCAACCTTCACTTTTTGACAATTAGGACACTTAGCCACAAATTCCGCAATTTCCTTCTTCATCCTATTCCACCAAGAGATCTCCCGCAAACCACGGTACATCTTGGTAGCCCCCGGGTGAATGGAAAATTGAGAACTATGGGCTTCTGAAAAGATCTGCTCTCTCAAGCTATCAACATTAGGAACACACAAGCGACCTTGATATCTTAGTACCCCTCCCTCTTGGGAGAAAGCCTCTACGAAATTTTTAAGCACCGCTTCCTTCAATTCGACCAGAGTTGGATCAAGACCTTGCTTGGCTTTCACATCCGCCACAAAAGATGATTCTGACCCATTGTGAACCATAACCCCACCTTTAGCAGAGTCTACTAACTGAACACCCAACCGGGCCAATCTATGAACGTCTCGAACTAACTCTTTCTTATCATCCTCAATGTGAGCAACACTACCCATAGATAACTGACTAAGAGCATCCGCCACCACGTTCGCCTTTACGGGGTAATAGAGAACACTCATATCATAATCCTTCAATAACTCAATCCACCTTCTTTGGCGGAGATTTAGATCCTTCTGATTAAACACATATTGCAAACTCTTATTGTCGGTAAAGACATCCACATGAACACCATACAAATAATGCCTCCAAATCTTTAAGGCAAAAATAACCGCCGCTAGTTCAAGGTCATGGGTAGGATAATTCTTCTCATGAATCTTAAGTTGCCTTGAAGCATAGGCAATGACTTTCCCATTTTGCATAAGCACACATCCTAGCCCAATTCTCGAGGCATCACAATAAACAACAAAATCGTCAGTCCCTTCCGGAAACATTGGAGCGGAAGTAAGTCTAGCTTTCAATTTCTGAAAACTCTTTTCACATGCTTCGGACCATATGAACTTAGCCTTTTTTTGAGTCAATGCTGTCAATGGAGAAGCAATCAACGAAAACCTCTCAACAAACCTTTTGTAGTAACTAGCCAAACCCAAGAAACTTCTAATATCCAAAGAGGATAGAGGTCTAGGCCAACTCTTAACCGCATCCGTCTTCTTAGGATCTACCTCAATACCCTTACTTGAAACAATATGACCAAGAAAAGCCATAGACCTTAGCCAAAACTCGCATTTGCTAAAATTTGCAAAGAGTTGTTGGTTCTTTAGAATTTGCAACACAATCCTCAAATGATTGATGTGATCGTCCTCGCTTCTCGAATAGATCAATATGTCATCAATGAACACAATCACAAACATGTCAAAGTATTGTCTAAACACACTATTAATTAAATCCATAAATATCGCCAGAGCATTAGTCAAACCAAACGACATTACCAAAAACTCATAATGACAATACCAAGTTCGAAAAACCATATTCAGAATGTCATCTTCTTTCACCCTTAATTGGTGATAACCCGACCGGAGGTCAATCTTGGAGAAGTAACTCGATCCTTGAAGTTTATCAAACAAATCATCTATCCTTGGGAGAGGATACTTATTCTTAATGGTAATCTTGTTCAACTGTGGATAGTCTATACACATACGGAGAGAACCATCCTTCTTTCTAACAAACAGGACTGGAGCACCCCATGGAGAGATACTCGGTTGGATGAAACCCTTATCCAACAAATCTTTCAATTGTTCTTTCAACTTCTTTAGTTCCACCGGAGCCATTCGGTAAGGAGAAATAGAGATAGTTTGCGTATCAGGGAGAAAGTCAATACCGAAGTCTATTTCCCTTTCTGGAAGAATACCGAGTAAATCATTTGGGAACACTTCCGGAAACTCATTCACAATGGGGACCGACTCAAGAGTAGGGGTTTCAGAATCTACATCCCTCACCCTAACTAGATGGTATATGCAACCCTTAGAAATCATCTAGAAACAAGAGACAAACTAACCCTTAGGCATAAAATTTCTCCCTTTCCACTCTAGGACATGCTCATTCAGGAACTGAAACTTAACTACATGAGTTCTACAATCAATAGAAGCATAACATGAAAGCAGCCAATCCATACCAAGGATAACATCAAAATCTAGAATATCAAGCTTTATCAAATCAACAAGAGTAACTCTATGGTTCAAGGAAACAGGACACTTTCTATAGACCCTCTTAGCCACAATAGAATCACCATCAGGAGTAGAGACATAAAAAGGATCTAACAACACATCCGGAAGAACATCAAACCTCATAGCCACATATGGCGTCACAAACGACAAGGTAGCACCGGGGTCAAGTAAAGCATAAACATCAAGTTGAAAGACTTTCAACATACCGGTAACCACATCGGGAGAACCCTCTTGCTCACCACGACTCTGAAGTGCATAAAATTGGTTTTGCTTGGGAGCATTGGAACCCGGACCACTAGGAGGATCTTGCTTACCCTCTCTTCATTTAGCCGTAAGCATCGGGAAATCCCTTATCTTATGAGCACTTTTACCACAACCGAAGCAACCATCTGTGCCGTCTAAGCACTTACCCTCGTGCTTCTTTCCACATCTAGCACAAGTAAACATAGGCAATGAAGATCCACTACATTTCCTCCTTGAGGCTTAGGGTTAGACACCCTATCTTTGTTGAACTTAGGAGGAGCATGGAGGAACCTTGACCGTAAAACCTTTGTCGAAACTTGGAACGACTGTGTCCATCAGACCTTGAATGATAGAAACTACCATCACCAGTTTTTAGCCCTCTTTTCCTCCCTAGACTTTTTCTTAAGTTTATCCTCTTCGATTTGTTGTGCATGAATTATGAGACGAGAAATATCCATGTCACTTATGAGCATGGCGGTACGACATTCTTTGACGAACATTTCAGACACTCCCGAATGAACTTACTCATCCTTGCCCTATGATCGGCAACCATGGTGGGAGCATATCAAGATAGTTGTGTGAACTTCAAAGCATATTCCTTCACACTCATACTTCCTTGACAAGGGTTGATGAACTCAAGAACATTTTCCTCCCTCATCTCAAAGGGAAAGAACCTATCAAGGAAAGCAACTTTGAACTTTTTCCAATTGAGAGGACCCACATCTTCCGGTCTCCCTTCTTTCCATTGATTAAACTAAACTTGGCCAACACCCTTAACTTGATAAGCAGCCATTTCTACTTTTTCCACCGGCGTCACTCCCATGATAATCAACACCTGTGAACCTCATCAATGAAATCTTGAGGATATTCCTCAACCTTAGAACTATGAAACTCCGGAGGATTCATTCTAGTGAAGTCCTTTACTCTAGATGCTGTCGTACCCACAATTGGGTTGACGGGGGCTACAACCTCCCTATTGGCTTGGGCCATCACGGCTTGAGCCAACATTTGAAAAGCAGCCCTAAACTCCGCATTAGTTACTTGCTCGACCAAAGGGTCGACCGGAGCTTGAAGAAGAGCTTCTTGATTCGCATTCTCTCCCACATTTCTTCTAGCATAAGCTCTTAGAGTAGCCATATCCTGAAGATCATCGAATAAGGATTAGGAGAGAGACCTTATAGAGTTAAACTCTATCGCACGACTTTAGAGTAATGAAAGAAGTAGAGTTTCATAAACATCTTGTAGCCTCTCATTCATTAATGTGGCGCGCTTCACACTCATGAACAAGACTCTACTCGACGTGGCTTATGCGACTTCCTAGGACCTTTCTAAACCTTGTGCTCTGATACCAAGTTGTCACGACCCAAGGTAGCCCTTAGGCGTAACATGGCGTATAAGACCCCGAGAGGCCCTATACAAGCCACTTAGCTTTCATCATACAAGACATAGAATAAAGAGATTAAAAGACAGTTTCAATATATCAAAGTTTTATAAAGCAAAGTGGAAATCTAAACATCGTCTCAATTGCCATCTAGTACATAAGAATGAATCTGGTCATAGCCCATACATCATAGTCCAAAACTGAAAGTAAGGAAAGACTGAAAATTATAAATGTTCGGTCCTCGAAGCATAAGGACTCACCAAAGCTCGGAATATCTCCAATCAACCTCTAGCCATGAAACTGAGAAACCTGACTGTCAGACCCTGAATTTAAGGAAATGTAGGCAAGAGTATGCGTTAGTACAAAATATGTACCAAGTATGATAGCCATGCATAAAAACATTTAGAAACATGCTAGATAAAGGGACTTCTCTATGACATGCAATGACCAAGCTAAAACATGAGTTTAAAGAGTTAGAAAACATAAGTCGTAAAATAAGGTCAATGCAAGCTAACATCTTCATAACGTTCATGAGATACTTATAAAAGTAACCTTAGTTCATAATTGTGGAAAATTGTAACACCCCGTATCCGAAAATAGACCAAACAACATATTTTCAGAAGTTGCAGGTGCCTCCCACGGTAGCCACCTACGGACCATAAGGTGACCCACGGACCGTAGGTGGGGGCCGTGGTTGGCCACTTGCAACCCCCTCCCAGAACCCTCAGAAAATCCCAGCCAAGGGTCGACCAACGGCAGGACCCACAGACCGTAGGTGGGACCACGGTCCATGGTGGAGATCCCTAATTTCCAGCTCCCAGAACCAGTTCGACGCCTGCCAGGACGGACCATCGGTGGCCCCGACAGCTTTTAAGTTGGGGTCATTTTGGTCTTTTTCCCTATGCGTTGGACCCCTAAACTACGTCGTTTAACCCCTAAACTACGTGGTTTTGGTCAGTTTTAGCCTAGTAACTTAATCAGAACTTACCCTAGTCAATTCATTCTCCAAAGAATTGATTTAACTAGAAAAAACGGAGAAGAAACAGTCGACCAAACCCTCTCCAAGAACCCAACAAGTTTTCGTCAGTTCCAGCCTTGAAATCGAAATATTTCTCCATGAAATTAGTCACCAGAGTATATGGGATTTCACTAGTGGGTTCCTTTCATCCACTAGGTTCCTAGAATTCAGTCAGATTCTTGATTCCCTTCATATTATCTAGACCTAGGGTTTCTTGAACTTTAGAAATTATTGTGATTTAGCTGTTAGAATGTTCCAAATCAGATTATCATGTTGTTGTAACATCGTTGCTTAGTTCCTTACATGAAATTCAGAGCCATAGAGGTATAGAGTCGTTTAGTTCATGAATTACACTAGCTAGGTTAGTTTAAACATATATACATGCCTCAGATTTATAATGTTTCATTATCAGTGATAAATGTCGCATTCTCAGTTAGCATGTCAGAATAATGAGCTATCCAGTATAATTCAATTATGTTACATTGTTCATAGTTCTAGTTGGGAGTAGGCTTAGACCGAGTGGATTAGGGTTCAGCGTATCTGAATAGTCACAGAACTACGTGCCCCTCTAGGTTTATAAGTCCCCTCTGTGGGCATCATTTTAGTGATTACGCTAGTCATGCCTCTATACCTCTGGCAGGGTATATTGGGTCCTCTCGATGGGGCGTATACATCGGACTCCACGTTTAGGTCGAGTGGTTTTATGTCGGTTATTAGTAGCTCCCATAGTCAGATTTTTATGCATTTGACCAGGTTTTTTAGTTGTACTTCAGTATTCAGTTTTAGCATGTTATGTACTTGGTCATTGCATTCAGTTCAGTTCATTTCAGTATATCTCAGTATTTCCATCATGTTCAGATTATATCATTGTTCAGTATGTTGCTTCAGTTTATATGTTTTGTTCAACTTTTATTCTATCCTGCATGCTCAGTACATTCCAAGTACTGACGCATACTCTACGCTACATCCTTTCATGCTGTAGGTTCAGGTTCTCAGCATCCAGATCATGCTTAGATCAGTTGCCGATCTCCAGTTTAGCAACTTCAGTGTGAGTCCTCATTTTTTGAGGACAATAAAGATGTTTCTTATTTCAGTCTTTTATTTTAGTTTCAATTTTTATCAGAGTTAGCTGGGGACATGTCCTAGCATCTCTAGTCAGTTAAAGTCTTATTTCATACATAAACAGATTCAACTTTAGCTTTTGAGTTATAGTTCAGTGTTCTAAACTCTTTTTTTAGTATTTTTATATTCAAACTTAGATTGGGTATTCCCCATCATTTAGTTTATCTCATGTTTTAAGCTTCAACACATTATTCCTTTGAAGTATGCTTATGATATGCCAGCTCAGGGTTAACTTGGGGTCACTCGTGATCCTAGGTCCCGTGTTTACGTCAAGGGGGTAGCCTCGGGGCTTGACAAACTTGGTATGAGAACATTAGGTTTAAGAGTCCTAGGATGTCTAAAAAGCCGCACTAAGTAGAGTTCTTTTCATGGGTGTGAAGTGCACCACATCTAATGAGAGGGAGGCTACGAGGTGCTATAGGAAACTTCACTTTCTTGTTATTCTTATCGTGCGTGGGTATGATCTACCTTCTAACTCATCGTTATGCATTTCAGATCATGCCTCCTTGTAGAGCTAACGCCAGGAATGCTAATGCAGCTCCTCCAGTCCCAGATCAAGAGGTTTCGAATGCGATTCAACTTTTGGCTTAGAGTGTGACTAACCAGAACAATCAGCATGCCCAAGTTCCTCCCAATGCTAATAATGGGTCAGCTGCAGCCAGGGTTCGTGATTTCATTAGGATGAATCCACCAGAATCTCTAGGGTCGCAGGTTGGTGAGGACCCACAAAATTTCATCGATGAGGTTAAGAAGATCTTTGGAGTGATGCAGGTAACTGGAATGATAGGGTAGAGTTGGCATCCTACCAGCTCAAGGATGTAGCTCACATATGGTTTACTCAATGGAAGGGAAACAGGGGTACTGATGTAGCTCTTGTGACTTGGGAATACTTTACTGGAGCTTTTCTGGACAGGTTCTTTCTGAGAGAGTTGAGGGAGGTGAAGGCACATGAATTTATGAATTTGAGACAAGGTTCTATGTCAGTCCAAGAGTACGGACTCAAGTTCACCCAACTCTCCAGGTATGCCCCGCATATGGTTGCTGATTCGAGGGCACAAATGAGTAAGTTTATGTATGTAGTGTCCAACTTGGTAAAAACAGAGTGCGGAAATGCTATGTTGCTAGATGAGATGAATATCTCTAGGCTCATGACTCATGCTCAGCAAGTTGAGGGAGATAAGCTTAGGGAAATGGCTAAGGACAACAAAAAGGCTAGGACAGGTAACTATGAGTACTCTCAGCAGAAATCGGGTGGTGGAAATCACTGGTAGTTTCATCCGGGCGAGTGTCTTGCAGGAAAGGAAGGTTTTTTTGGGTATGGTCAGACTGGTCACAGGTTGAGAGATTGTCCTTCTTCTAAGCAGGGTCAAGGAGGTAATAATGGTAGAGCTCAGTCCACAACTTCAGCAGTACCAGCAGGTCGCCTGACTCAGCAGGGTAACTCATCTGGTACAGGTGGCGGTCAGCGCCAAAACAGGTTGTATGCTCTTCAGGCTCGCCAGGATCAGGAAGATTCTCCTGATGTGGTCACTGGAACGTTATGAGTCTTTCACTTAGATGTTTATGCATTTTTAGATCCAGGGGCTACTCTTTCTTTTGTAACTCTTTATCTAGTAGTAAACTTTGGTGTCAGTCCAGAAACTCTTTCAGAACCCTTTTCAGTCTCTACTCCAGTAGGTGACCCAGTTATAGCTAGAAGGGTATACAGAAATTACCCTGTCTCAGTCTCTCAGAAAGTCACCTCATCAGATCTTGTAGAGTTAGAAATGGTAGACTTTGATATCATTTTAGGCATGGATTGGTTACATTCCTGTTATGCCTCAGTCGATTGTAGAACCAGGGTCGTTTGGTTTCAGTTTCCAAACGAACCAGTCTTAGAATGGAAGGGTAATAACTCAGTGCCTATGGGTCGATTCATTTCCTACCTTAAGGCCAGAAAGATGATTTCCAAGGGGTGTATCTATCATTTGGTTCAGGTTAAGGATTCCAGCTTTGAAACCCCAACTCTTGAGTCAGTTCCTGTAGTCAGTGAGTTTCCAGAAGATCTTCGTGGAATTCCTCCTAGAAGGGAAATAGACTTCGAAATTGATCTCCTTCCAAATACCCATCCCATTTCGATTCCTCCTTACAAAATGGCTCCAGCTGAGCTTAAGGAATTGAAAGAATAGTTGAAAGACCTTCTAGATAAGGGTTTTATCCGACCCAATATCTCGTCATGGGGTGCTCCTGTGTTGTTCGTGAAAAATAAAGATGGTTCTCTCAGAATGTGCATTGACTATCGGCAGTTGAACAAAGTCACAATCAATAATAAGTATTCCATCCCCTGGATTGATGACTTGTTCGACCAACTTTAGGGTGCTAGTTGCTTTTCTAAGATAGACCTCAGATCCGGTTATCATCAGCTCAGAGTCAGAGATAGTGACATCCTAAAAATAACCTTCAGAACTCGGTATGGTCATTATGAATTTGTAGTTATGTCATTTGGACTAACCAATGCCCCTACAGCTTTTATGAACTTAATGAACATGGTGTTCAAACAGTATTTAGACTTATTTGTTATCGTCTTTATTGATGATATCCTCATTTATTCACGAAGTGAGGAAGAGCATGCGCTCATTTGAGGGTTGTCCAGCAAACTCTCAAGGATCGCCAGTTATTCGCTAAGTTTAGAAAATGCGAGTTTTTGTTACAATCAGTTGCTTTCCTTGGGCCTATAGTATCTAGCGAAGGGATCCGAGTGTATTCTCAGAAAATAGAGGCAGTGAAGCAATGGCCAAGACCCACCTCTTCTACAAATATCAGAAGTTTCTTGGGTTTGGCTGGTTACTACAGAAAGTTTGTGGAAGGATTTTCATCCATAACTTCTCCATTGACTAAGCTGACTTAGAAAAAGGTTAAGTTCCAGTGGTCATATGAGTGTGAAAAGAGCTTCGCAGAACTGGCAACTATGTTGACTACAACTCTTTTTTTGACTCTACCAGAGGGTTCAAACGGTTATGTGATCTATTATGATGCATCCAGAGTTGGCCTAGGTTGTGTATTGATGCAGCGAGGTAAGGTTATAGCTTATTATTTGAGACAACTTAAGGTGCATGAGAAGAACTATCCGACTCATGACCTCGAGCTTGGAGCCGTCGTATTTTCCCTCACGATTTGGAGAAATTACTTGTATTGTGTTCACGTAGATGTGTTCACAGATCATAAGAGCATTCAGTAAGTGTTCACCCAGAAAGAGTTTAATCTTCGTCAGTGGAGATGGCTGGAATTCCTTAAGGACTATGATATGAATGTGCTTTACCATCGTGGTAAGGCCAATGTAGTAGCTAATGCCCTTAGCAGATTATCTATGGGTAGTGTAGCACATGTCGAGGAATAAAGGAATGAATTAGCAAAAGATGTTCACCGGCTTGCTCGCTTAGGAGTTTGCCTTATGAACATATCAGATGATGGTGTGATTGTTCAGAATGGGTCAAAATCTTCATTGGTAGCGAGGGTTAACGAAAAACATGACAGTGATCCTATATTGCTTCAGTTGAAGGGTGCAGTTCATCAGCAAAAAGTTGAGGTTTTCTCCCAATGGGGAGATGGTGTGCTTCGCTACCAGGGTCGTTTATGTGTTCCTAAGGTGGATAAGTTGAGACAACAGATCCTTACAGAAGCCCATAATTCTAGGTATTTTATTCATCTAGGTGCCATTAAGATGTACCGTGATCTGTGGGAAGTCTTTTGGTGGAATGGCATGAAAGGGGATATAGCAGATTTTGTGACTAAGTGCCCTAATTGTCAATAGGTGAAGGTAGAACATAAAAAACCAGGAGGTATGAATCAAGAAATCAACATTCCTACATGGAAGTGGGAAGTGATAAACATGGACTTCATTACAGATTTACCTCATACTCGCAGACAACATGATTCCATTTGGGTAATAGTAGACAGAATTACTAAGTCCGCTCACTCTTTGGCTATCAAGACTACAGATTCGGTGGAGGACTACGCCAAGCTTTACATTAATGAGATAGTCAGGTTGCATGGGGTTCCTTTGTCTATCATCTCAGATAGAGGTCCTCAGTTTACCTCTCATTTCTGGAAGTCATTTCAGAAAGGTCTTGGTACCCAGGTTAATCTTAGCACAACATTTCATCCACAGACAGATGGACAGGCAGAGCGTACCATTCAGACTTTAGAGGACATGTTGAGAGCTTGTGTGATCGATTTCAAGGGCAGTTGGGAGGATCACCTTCTTCTTATAGAGTTCGCCTACAAGAATAGCTACCATTCCAGTATTCAGATAGCCCCTTATAAGGCATTGTATGGGCGTAGATGTAGATCTCCAGTTGGTTGGTTTGAGGTAGGTGAAGCAGCCTTGATAGGGCCAGATTCGGTTAATGAGGCTATGGAAAAAGTTCTGCTCATTATAGATAGACTAAAGACTGCCCAGAGTCGTCAGAAGTCCTATGCGGATGTTAGGAGAAGGGACTTAGTTTGAGGTTGTTGATTGGGGTTTCCTAAAAGTGTCACCTATGAAGGGGGTGATGAGATTTGGAAAGAAAGGGAAGCTCAGTCCCAGATATGTAGGTCCTTACAGAATTTTGAAAAGGGTTGGTAAAGTGGCTTGTGAGTTGGAGTTGCCAGCAGAACTAGCAGCAGTCCATCCAGTCTTTCACATTCCTTGTTGAAGAAGTGTGTGGGTGATCCAACATCTATTGTACCGTTAGAACGTGTGGTTGTGAAGGATAGTCTCACTTATGAAGATGTGCCAGTTGAAATCCTTGATCGTCAGGTGCGTAGGTTGAGGAATAAAGAAGTCGCTTCAGTGAAGGTTTTGTGGAGGATTTAGTTCGTAGAGGGAGCTACTTGGGAAGCACAAGCAGCCATGAAGGCCAAGTATCCTCATCTCTTTCCTTCCGATTAAGGTAATACTTCCTCTCCAGTCTCTCAGTTTACTCTTGCATGAATTCAGTCTTAGTATCATGTTCCTTCAGTTATACTTGCATTTTCAGTGTATTTTCATGTCCTTGGAAAGGGTGTGCAACTCCTTCCCTCCCTCTTTCAACTAGTTTAGACTTCATTCGAGGATAAATGTTCTCAAGGAGGAGATAATGTAACACCCCGTATCCAAAAATAGACCAAACAATAGATTTCAGAAGTTACAGGTGCCACCTACGGTAGCCACCTATGGACCGTAGGTGGGGTCCGTGGTTAGGCCACCTGCAACCCCCTCCCAGAACCCCCAAAAAAATTCAGCCAAGGGTCGACCAATGGTAGGACCCACGAACCGTAGGTGGGACCACGGTCCGTGGTCGAGACCCCCAATTTCCAGCTCCCAGAACCCCAGTTGACGCCTGCCAGGATGGAGCGTCGGTGGCCCCGACAGCTTTTAAGTTGGGGTCATTTTGGTCTTTTCCCCTATGCGTTGGACCCCTAAACTACGTGGTTTTGGTTAGTTTTAGCCTAGTAACATAATCAAAACTTACCCTAGTCAATTCATTATCTAAATAATTGATTAAACTAGAGCAAAAGGAGAAGAAACAGTCAACCAAAGCCTCTCCAAGAACACAACAAGTATGTGTGATTTCACTAGTGGGTTTCTTTCATCTACTAGGTCCCTAGAATTCAGTCAGATTCTTGATTCCCTTCATATTATCTAGACCTAGGGTTTCTTGAACTTTAGAAAATGTTGTGATTTAGCTGTTAGAATGTTCCAAATCAGATTATCATATTGTTGTAACATCGTTGCTTAGTTCCTTGCATGAAATTCAGAGCCCTAGTGGTGTAGATTTGTTTAGTTCATGAATTACACTAGCTAGGTCAGTTTAAACAGATATACATGCCTCAGATTTCAAATGTTTCACTGTCAGTTATAAATGTCGCATTCTCAGTTAGCATGTCAGAATAATGAGCTATCCAATATAATTCAATTATGTTACATTGTTCATATTTCTAGTTGGGAGTAGGCTTAGACCGAGTGGACTAGGGTTCAGCGTACCTGACTAGTCCCAGAACTACGTGTCCCCGTAGGTTTATAAGTCCCTTCTGTGGGCATCATTTTAGTGATCACGCCAGTCATGCCTCTATACCTCTGGCAGGGTATATTGGGTTCTCTCGATGGGGCATATACATCGGACTCCATGTTTAGCTCGCGTGGTTTTATGTGGGTTATTAGTAGTTCCCACAGTCAGATATTTATGCATTTGACCAGGTTTCTCAGTTGTACTTCAGTATTCTGTTTTAGCATGTTATGTACTTGGTCATTGCATTCAGTTCAGTTCATTTCAGTATATCTCAGTATTTTCATCATGTTCAGATTATATCATTGTTCAGTGTGTTGCTTCAGTTTATATGTTTTGTTTTGCTTTTATTCTATCCTGCATGCTCAGTACATTCCAAGTACTGACGCATACTCTGCGCTACATCCTTTCATGATGTAGGTTCAGGTTCTCAGCATCCAGATTACGCATAGATCAGTTGCCGATCTCCAGTTTAGCAGCTTCAGTGGTGAGTCCTCATTCTTCAAGGACAATAGACATGTTTCCTATTTCATTCTTTTATTTTAATTTAAGTTTTTACTAGAGTTAGCTAGGGACATGTTCTAGCATCTCTAGACAGTTAGAGGCTTATTTCAGACATAGACAGATTCAACTTTAGATTTTGAGTTATAGTTCAGTGTTCTAAACTCTTTCCAGTATTTTTATATTCAGACTTAGATTGGGTATTCTCCATTATATAGTTTATCTCATGTTTTAAGCTTCCGCACAGTATTTTTTTAAAATATGCTTATGATATGCCAGCTCAGGGTTAACTTGGGGTCACTCGTGATCCTAGGTCTCATGTTTACGTCAAGGGGGTAGCCTCGGGGCATGACAAAAATTACCTTTTTAACCGACATAAAGACCATGCGAGCTATAACATGGAATCTGGTGATTCCCACACCAAAAAGGGTTGTCCTACTTGCCAAGGTAAGGACCATGAACTTCTAGCTTAGGTGGATCCACTAGCTAACTCCTAGATAAGACAACATCCTATGGTGGCACATAGTTAAGGGACAAGGATATTGCTTCTAGAAACCCGACCTCTACTAACGGGAGAGCTTCCATCTCAATATCTGCTCGGTGCTAAGAGTAATTCCCACGGAATAGTCCATTATGCATACTTGTCTTTATTATCCATAGAAGGGCACATCATATTGCCAATCCAAGCTAAGTCATGTATTATCCATGAAAATGTATCATTCAATAACCAATCCAAGCTAGGTTTCATTAGAATAGCTACTTAAATCTTTGATTCAAAATGTAGTTGAGAAAATCTTCAACCCTACGAATCCTTTATGTGAGAATGTCCTTTCACAAATCATGCTTTGATGTGTATTTGAGAATTCCTTTCACAACACAACGAATGACAACATTGATACTTCACTCTCAAAGTATCCTTAAAACAATTACATCAATTTCATGAAAACATACTTAATTTCATAAGCTCTTCTTTCATAATTCAAAACCCACATCATATGATCATAACTTAGAAAACATGAGAATTACATGGGTTAATGGGGAATCATCAGAAAAATATGAGATTAAGTCAATTCATGCATAAAAGATCATAGATCAATCAATTAAATCAATAATCAAGAGAACCATAACATGGAAGAAAACCCTAACTCAATTGGGGATTTCTATCTTTTAAAATAGGAGAATTTGAAACTCCATGAATGGAAGAAATCCATGGATGAAAACCATCATACCTTAATGCCAATTGCTCAACTTCAATGGAGGAATTGGATACTTGACTTGGAACCCTAGGTTGGACCCTTCTTCTTCAAGCTTTTCTAGAGAGAGAAATATTTTGAGAGGAAGACTTGCTCCTCTTTCTAAATTTGAGAGAATGACTTGAATGGGTTGATTTTGGGATTAAAATCACTTATATAGGGGTCCTAGGTAAGGGTAAAATGATGTAGTATCAAGATAAAATAATTAGGAAAAGACCCAACTGACCCTGACTTACAGCTGACGCGAGTCCCCAGATGGAGGGCTTCACGAGTCGTCTAGGAGTCCACGAGACATCTGGGTAGTCGTGGTCCCTAGACCAGTGGCTAGGCAAGTCCTGCCTCTCCACACGCCCAGCTTCACGGGCTGTCTAGCCCTTCACGAGCTGTCTAGGGGCTCGTAGGAGGAGGATAGCCTAGAGGTGGGTTCTACCTCCCTTTCACGACCGACACTACGGGTCGTGAAACTCACCACGAGCCATCTAAGGGCTCGTGGGAGGGGAACCCCTCTTGGCCACACACTGTAAGGTAGCCACGAGCACCACCACGAGCCGTTGTGCCCCTTTACGGCCCGTGAAGGGCTCCATGAGGGGTTTCATGGCTCAGTTATGGGCTGGTGACCTTCCACTTGGCTCCTTTTCTAGACTTCTAATTTCCGAGGTGTAACAGGTTATGGTAGATCTAGAAGATCTTCTAGGAGGAATAAAATGCAAGGAGTGTGTAACATGAGGTGGTGGATATAATGAAGAAGTATGAGCTAGTGGAACTAGAGGTTCATAAATGCAGGTCAACTGAGGGTCTACTGCCTCTAGAGAACAGGAGGGTTGAGAAGTTAATGGAATTGGAGGAAAATTGTCATCAATGGGATTAGGAAAGGTAGAATGGGGAGCTAGAAAGGAAGAAGTGTGAGTGGGAGGCTGAGAATCCAGAAAAGTGTGCTTAGGATGTTTGAATGGGAAGACATCTTCTTGAAATGATGCATCCTTATTAACAAAGAAAGATCCTGTTGTAATGTTATATAGTTTGTAGCCTTTTTGTGTATCAGAATATCCCATAAAAATAGAAGGAATGGTTTTTGGAGAAAGTTTATCAGTGGTTATTGGTTTTGTATCATAACACAAACAACCAAACACTCTTAGATGGTTCAACTTTGGAACTTGATTATGAAAAACTTCATAAGGAGATTTCCCTGACAAAATAGAAGATGGGAGTCTGTTTATAAGAAAAGTGGTTGTAAGTACACCTTGCCCCCTAAATTTTAATGGTGCATGTGTTTGGAATCTGAGTGCCCTTGCCATTTCAAGGAGGTGTCTATGTTTTATTTCTTCAATGTCATTTTGTTGTGGTGTATGAACATAGGTGCTTTGGTGAATTATTCCAAGAGAAGTAAAAAGAGTGTGACATTGATGGTTAAAGAATTCAAGGCCATTGTCTGATCTCACGGTCTTAATGGAGGCCGAAAATTGGTTTTTGATGAGATTAATATAGTCTGTAATAAAAATCACAACTTCACTTTATATCTCAACAAAAAAACTGATGTCATTCTAGAGTAGTCATCAACAATTGTGAGAAAAAATCTATGACCATTATAAGTGCATTGCTTATAAGGCCCCAAACATCCATATAAAGAAGTTCAAAAGGAATTACAGTTTTCTTGGTGCTAGAAGGAAAAGGGAGCCTAGTTTGTCTTGCAAGAGGGAATACAAGGTAAAAATGAGGAACTTTATTGTGCAAATAAGGCTTGAGTGACTCTATTTTGTGTAACACTGCAACAGGTGCATGGCCAAGTCTCAAATGCCATATGTTTGTTGGTGTAGAGGAAAGAGACTGAGTGCTTGAGTTAAATGTAGTGGCAGGTGGTGGCTTCTTGGTGGATGGGAGAATGTAAAGGACTCCGTTTTCCTTACCAATCCTCCTCACCTTGCCATTGGAAAGGTTCTGAAAAAGGCAGAAATGAGGACAGAAAGAAACACCACAGTTGAGTTCTTTAGTGAGTTTGGAAATGGACAGAAGATTATATGAGAATTATGGAATGTAAAGAACATTGTGTATATCACTATTGCCAAACAAAGTGCAAGAACCAGTGTGTGTAACTTCAGCAATTTGTCTATTTGGAAGATACACATTACTAGAGTTGGAAGAGACAGGTGTAGGATTAAGTAATGCATCCAAACTATGAACCTTGTGATCAGTGGCACCAATGTCCACAATCCAAGGAGATGTATCATCATCTGCAATAAAACAACCATAGCATGTATTGAATGTATTAGGAGAAGTAGAGGGATTACCTGCCATGTTAACTACAGACTTCTGAGTTGAAGAATATTTGTCAATCAATTTTAATAGGTGATTATACCGATCAGGGGTGAAGGTTGGCACAGTGTGGAGAGATGGATCATGCAGATTGCATTGTGACCTGTTGCCTTCCAGATCTTTAGTGAAGTTCACATTGTTGGCTTGAGCCCTCCTATTACCCCCAAAGTTATGTGGCTTGTCATTGCCAGAAGATTGTTCCTTGAAGTTTCTTTCATCTACATTTTTCTTCTTTGTGAACTTATAGTTTTGAGGACATCCAACTAACCTGTAGCAATTTAGTCGTGTGTGATTTCTCAGGTGACAATGATCACAATACTACGCTGTGTTTGTTGGGTTTTGGACTTTTTCCCTTCCTATGTGGATAAATAAAAGCCCAATTTGGACTAGCCCACTCTTGCCATAAGCCCAACACTTATGGTACATATGTAAGACTTTGTAAGTCTTATTTTCAGAATCAACACAAGAGAGAAACATAAAAGATAGCAGCCACAAAAGAGAGAAAAGTGAGAAAAAGAGTGCAGATTTTCGCACACAATTTTCAGCCCTAGCAGCCATTTTCAAATCGCGATTCCCACTTCGTTTCTTGTCCGATT
>JAJONR010007549.1:0-10000 GCA_029582245.1 Solanum etuberosum
GTTCACAATACTTGCTTCAAATGCAAGTTCAAGCTCAACAAAGGTGCTCAAATGCCCTCACAACAAAGATGATTCCATATTCACACACTATTTCTCAGCAATTTAAAGTTCCAGGATCACATACAACTCTCACACTCACAAAGATGAACACATGCATGACTTCACCTATAGGTTTGCCCTTATTTTCCAATCAACATTTGTTTCAGCTCACTCAAGATCACAAAGGTCTTTTCATGGCTTGTAATGGGGCTGAGTGTCAAGGTATGGTCATTTAGGCTTAGTGGCTGCTACCTCCATGAAGTGTGGCCTGATCATCACTTCCTCCTTTTCTTTAACAATTCAAACATGCTCATAATCCACCCCATTATTCAACTTCAAATGAATTACCGGATACCCCATTTCTTTTGCAATTTTCATCACTTTATTTCACAACTTTTTTTTCATTCTTTTTCGTTTCTTTTCTTCTCTTTTTTTATATGGAGGGGTTCCATCTTTTTCAAAACCATTCTCAAAGGGGGATCTTTCACACTTCTTAATTTTCCTTCTCTTTTAACCACACCCCCAACTTAGGCTTTTGGCCTAAGTTGGCTATTCACACAAACCACACTTCATGAAAGTTATGGGTAGATGGATAAAGAAGGATCACAATTGTTCAAGATTCTTCCAAGAAAAGGATAAGGCTCGAGGGGGTTCAAGCAAGGTTCACACATCTCACAAGGTTAGCCACAAAAGAGGTATATTATCAAATTGTCTCACTCTTCAAAATTGTTGCCTAAGATCATATCAAGTGCTTGCATCACTTAGTCAACCGGACCAACGGGGCAAATTCTAGGTGTCATCACACAATTGTTCAAAGTAATCTCAACACACAAGGCATTAGCACCAATATCAAATAAGACTCCACACTTTCTCTAGTGTGCAATGTTCATCACAAAAGGCTCATTCGATAATCTGTTAGTCACAACGAGATGCTAAAAGTTCACACATTATCTATGCAACTTCATTGGCCTCATCGTAACCGCACATTCATTTCGTTCAATTAAGAGCACTATTCAAGTCATCGGTATTGATCATAACCGATACTCAAAATTACAGAGGAACAGCCACATTCATACAAAAAAGAGGTGGCACAAATTTTTTTATTTTATTTTTTTTTAAAAAAATAGGTCAAAATTATTTCCATTAAAAACAAGGAGTCACAAGCTCAAACATCCACAAAATTGAAATCAAAACACATATATAGATCAAAATACCCAAAATTCACAAATAAAACAGAATCACAAGAGGTGAGTATGGAAATACCTCACCCCACCCACAAAAGAAAAGCGGTTGTCCTCAAATGCAACTAAAATAACATCAATCAATAAAAACGATAGAGAGGGAGGTAAAAAATGATCATGTCTACACAGTCGCTCCATCTGTCGGGGCATCAATGCCTGGGGTAGTACTCTGGGTCTGGGCATCAGTGCAGGGAGTAGCAGCAACACTAGCTCCTCTGGAGCCTGCCATAGAAATATCCTGCAAGGAGGCCTATCGGGCAATCTCAATCATGGCAGCCTCTAGGTCTGTCAGATCATCATATACGGAAGCATCTCGCTCCTCATCGGTCTCAGACTCAGACTCATCAGCAGCAACATCCTCCGTGATATTATCTCCGGTAGTAGCCGGAGGTACCTCACCACGGGCTGGCATCTCAACACTCGGATCTCGGGGATCTCAACTGACCCAAACAGCGAAGTGAAATCTGTGGACTTAAGATGGTCCACATCCTTGCTAAGCTCAGTAACCTCGGCATTCAAAGTCGTGACCTCGGTAGTCACCCCCTGTCCTCTCTCACAAATAACTACTCTCACAGTGAGAGCATCAATGGCAGCCTGGAGAGGTGTGAGTGCAGCTGTGATGGCTCTCTCAATCATCCAGGGCACCTCGGCCTCTAGCTGGGAAGCCCGCACATCGGTAGAATGGGCTAGGTGCCCCATCTTGAGGAACATGGCCTGAGTGATTGGAGGCCTGGAGGCAGTGGCACCTGAAGTAGTAGAAGAACCTGGGGCCTGGGAAGGAGTGGAAGTGGATGTACCTGAAGGCCCGGAGGCCGGAGTAGGCAAAGATGCCTCTGCAGGTATAGAATCAATGTCCACCTCCGGGGATGTATACACCGGAGCTTCTCTCCTCTTATCCACCTCGTCCCGTGTGTACTCGGCCTCTAAGCACCGGATGTTGGTGGTGGATGTGGGAGTGACCTTAATATCCCTCTTCTCATCACGAGGAACTCCAGCCCGATGACATAACTCCGTAATAAGCACTGGGAATGGCAGGGACGTCTGGCGTTGTTTGGCCCTCATGGACATCTCCTGCTCTATGATTAATCCTAAGTTTAGATTCTTCTTGGCCATAAGAGAGCCGAGACAGTCCGCCTTTGGGTGGCGGAGAATGGACTCATTTTGCGACGGCATAATAGAGCTTCTAATGAATCCAAACCAGTACCGAGCTGCTATGTTCAGATCCTTCTTCTCAATAGGTGCTCCGACCTCAATCCACCTCGGGGTGGTGTCAGAAATGAGGGAAGCTAGCCAGCCCTTTATGTCTTCCAGAGTCTGTGAAGTTATCAACCTTTGGTACTCATGCTCAATACCTACAGCCCTATCAAATACAGTATTGATGCCATCGTTGCTGCATCTCACCGTCCTCCCTCGGACCATCACAGACTCTACCGGTCGGAAGGCACTGGCCTTCTTTTTTCCTTTGGGCACCAGGTGACTATAAGCTGTATAAAATTCCCGGACCCAGGTTGGGATATATGAGCCACGGGGTCTGGTGAGGATCTCAAATCGGTGAAATCGGAGAGTGTCCTACACATTCGGGTACCTGTCCACTACTCAATCCATGGACAATCGCTTCTCCTCAATAATGGTCCTCAGTCCCTCGGCCTTTAACCAGTTGAGTAACCGGGGAGGAGGACCCTGGACTGGTTGTGCTAGAACCACCGTCTGTGTCGGAGCTGGCACTGTATCATCAGCAGGAGCGGTAGACTCCGGGATCCTAGACGGATCTTGTCGAACCCTTGCACGAATCTCTGCTCGCCGGGACTGAAGTGACTGCTCATCCTCAGGATCAGAGAATGAGGCCTGAGACTCAAAAGAATTCCCATCACTGCCGAAGTTGTGCTCCGGTCTTTCAACTACGGGCTCTTTTCCCTTTCCCTTGCCTCCCTTTGGAGGTGTTTTCTTGCCCTTTTCATTGGGAGCAGCAGGTCCCTCATTTATCACGATGCCCCGTGCTCGTTTGCGGGGTAGCATGTCACTTTCATCCCAATTAGTCCTAGCCATATCTGCAAAACCCATTAGGAAGAGTTAGAAAAATGTCAAGAAATATTTGCAGAAATAAGGTTGCAGAAAGACTCACCGAACTAGTCGCCAAGTCACTTAGGCGAGCCAGAACGGGCCCGCCGAACAGACCAGCTCAAAAAGTTCTCAAAAATAAGGCATGTTGGCGACACTCAAGACCCTTCGGCGAATCACTGACGCAACTCGGTGAGCAAATACAAGCCCGCCGAATATTACAGTGCATTTTAGGAGTTAGAGGTGCAGAATGGGCGATCAAAGGAACCTTTCAGCGAGTCACCGAGTGAACTCGGTGAGCTCAGGCTTCCCGCCGAAAGTTACAAACTCCAACTAGCCAAATAATGAAATTAAAGGTGATCAAAGGGGGATGTTGGCGAACCGCTGAACCGTTCGGCGAGCTCGACCCAGCTCGCCAAACTGCCCAACGTGCTAATTTTCAACCTCGATTTCCAAAATCAAGCCCGCAGCCCCCGAAACCAAAATCAAACACCTACACTATGCAATTTGGACCAGACCCATAAGACCCATGCCTTCGGGGTACTCAAACTTCCCCCGATTTGGCCAAAATTGGCCATTCGACGACTTTCACCCTTAGGAATGGCATCAAACGCTCCATCATCGGGCAAATTACTTCATTTGACACAAGTTGGGGTTACTTAGACTTCACCCAACTAGACCCAACACAAAATAACTGCAACCCAACAATTTAAAGTCGATTTTAATGCATTAAGCACGGGAATTCATCGTTTTAAGCAAATCAGCAAAATTACGAAACACAAAATAGGAACAACAACGCATCAAACACGATTTCAACACAGGCCCAGCACACATCAATACTAAATTATCAAAGGCATTCGAGTTCAACTACTAATCTAGAGTTCGGGGTTCGGAAAACCAACCTTTATGCCGAATGAAGAATTTGATATGCTAGGCGGCAATGTATTCCAAATCCAAACACGAGATTAAGAGCAAAAAGCAAATAAACTAGCAATAATACGGGAAATCTAAAGTGCGGGTGTGAGATTATGGGGTTAGAAATGAGAGAATATGAAGGACTTTGAAATTTTAAACCGTTTGGCCTTTTAAAACCTTTCAGTTCGCGGCCCTTTCAGCGGTATTAGTCGATCACGCCGAACCACTCGGGGATGCGCCGAGTGGTCACTTACCTCGTCGAGTTTTATAGGACCTCCAGTTAATTTGGGGGTCCAAACGGCGGACAAACTCGGGGTCGCCGACTGGACTCTTGGCTTTTTAACCTGCACATTCTCAAACACACTCCACTTTCCAACCTGCACAATCAACACCCATTATTCAAAATCAAACTTAAAGCCTTATAAACTTGGGTTGCCTCCCAAGAAGCGCCTTAGTTAACGTCGTGGCACGACGAAAATACCCACTCAAGCTTCATTCTTGGGGTTTGCCATAGTATCACTAGGCAACCCTCCTAGTTGTCTTGGGTTTAGATGAGACGGAATTTGACCCATTGGGGTCTCCAGCTGCTTGATAGAGACGGAATGAGAGGTCACCGTCTAGTTAAGAGTCGATACATCTTCCTTCATTTCCTTTAACACTTTATCGGACCCTTCAACCTTGTTAAGAATGCGTGAGAGCATGTCTTCTGTACGGCCACCCTCAAAATCTTTAGGCTTTTGACGCTCATGGGGAGGCACATACCTATCCTTCTCCCCTTCTCTTTCCTTCCAAGAGGCGCTACGATAACGCCACTCTCTGTCACGATCTCTCCAGCCCTCATCTCTATTACAACCTTGACTATCACCCGGCCTTGGGTAGTTAGCACGATAACCTCCTCCTTGGTTGGCTAGGAAGTTCACTTCCTCATTGTACAGAGCTTCAAACCTTTCATCATCAGGGTTCACTCCACCAACACCCACAGCATTTACACTCTTTGAACCAGCACCCATGACGTTCTTAGCCAAGATATCCAGCTACGTCATCATTTTAGCCATGTTCTGGTCTCTCTCTTGATCTTTTTCGATCTGTTCTTTTATTAATTTATAAGTGAGAGGAGAGACTTGGTCTTCTCGAGTGTACCATGCCCTGTTTATCTTGGTCATGCAATCAAGGAGTTGGCAAGCTATCGCATAGGTCTGTTGCATTAAACCACCCGGAGAAAGTTGGTCAGCCACTCCCTTGTTCACCGAATCGAGGTTTCTATAGAAATATTGCAGCAGCACATTATCGGGAAGTCCATGAGTTGGGCATTGCAGCACCATCTTCTTAAACCTCAGCCAAGTCTCACGGATTGGCTCACCTTCCAAACGCTTGAAGCTTTGGATACTATCCCTAAGAGTCATCATCTTCGAAGGGGAAAGAATCGCACTTGGAATGCAGTAATAAGCTCGTCCCACGAAGTGATAGAATCTCTTGGCAACTCAGCCAACCACTTGCTTGCCTCTCCCATCAGAGAAAATGGGAACAACCTCAATCGGACCGATTCTTGAGATATGTTCTTAAATGAGAACGGTCCACAGACATCAACAAAATTTTTGATATGCTCATGGGGATCCTCATGAGCTAGCCCACCAAACAAACCTTTCAGTTTAAGGAGTAGAAGCATAGTGCTTGTGATGTGAAATACAGCGTTCCCTTCAGCTGGAGGTAAACGGATGGCCCCAACACCACCCATTTGGGTTGGGTCATTGACATCGTTGAGGTTGCCGACATCATGTTGGTGGCCCACTTGGTTACCATTACTTCCATTAACGCTCATTTCCTCCTCTGTTTTAACAAGCAACAAAAAACAAAAAAACAAAAATAAGTAGATTCAACTATAACTACAAAGATCACAATTCAACTTCAATAAAAGAATTTTAAACAACACCACTCCCCGGCAGCGGCACTATTTTGATTAACGTTTCAAACACACCTCATCCAATTCTAAGTGCGAACGATCGTTAAGCAGTATAAAACCCAACAAATGAGTTGGGGTCGAATTCCATAAGGAGCGGTACGTGTTCAAATTCAATTAAAAAGTGCAAATGTGATCTAACTAGCTATAAGAATAGATATTATCGGAAAAAGACATATCAAATAAAAGGGGTGACACTAAATGTCAATTGGGGGTTTTTGGTTTGAAATTATCAACTACAAGCAATCAAATAGTAGTGAGATAACAATAAGGAGAGGAATTCTAGGGATGTGATCGATTATAGGCAAATTTCGATATATGGGTAATTAAAACTACTAGTAAACAACCAAAAATCAGTGGGTAGGCTAAACTATAATTGAAATAGCTTTCTCTCGAACAGCTATTCCGCTTCAAGCAATTTCTCTCGAACATCATCAAGCATAGCAATTAAGAACATCCCATAACCTTAATGCATTTCTCTCTCGAGCAAGATGGGTAGGACTGGGTTTAGGATTCACTCTTTCGAGCTGAACCCAAATCAACCCAATACATACAAATCAGTAATCAAAATTTTTGATTCAAAAACCTCTCTCTCGAGCAAGCTAAGAACACAAAATTAGAACTGCATTTGCAACTACAATTCATAAATTAACCCACAGCTAATGATTAAACCCACTTCAAAATAGTATTTAAACTAGTAATTAGCAATACTCATACATTAATTAAATCCATAATCACATGATCACACCCCAAGAATTAGAGTTTTAGCCGAACATCATAATAAGATAAAAACCGTTACCGAATCGATTAGCCATCAACTGGGTAAGAGAAATTCAAGTTTTACAATGCTCCCATTCGAAGAAAATTAGAAACCCACTTGTGAAATCTCCAAGTTGAGTATCAAAACCCTAAAGTCTACTAAGAGAACTCCAGAGAAAACTCTTCTAGACTAAAAATTTGATCTGAAAAGATAGATAAAAAAATCCCTAAAATTTGATGCTAAATTACTGTTCAAAATGAAATTTTATAGTCGCCGAAAATAAGCCACGAAGGGCCACTCGGCGAAGTAAGTCGGGCTCGCCGAACCACTCGGTGAAGTAAGTCGGGCTCGGCGAACCGCCCTTTGACCTCTTCCATCGTCTTTTCACCTTAGCATTCAGCATCCTCGAGGTCTGTAACTTTGGGCGATCTATCTTAGCTTCGCAGAACGACTCGGCGATTCGCCGACTGCTCCTTTTCATCGCCGACTTGGTTTCTTCCTTAAGGGCTTGGCACACTGGAACTTTAGGCGGTGAGATTAGCCACTCGGCGACACGCCGAGTGCTCTGGGTGATCTTCAGGCTCGCCCTTCTTCATTTCTTCAGCTTGTTTTGTTCCTTTTTACCTGTTAGTGTCCTTGCTTTGCTCCTCAATCCATATACCTGAAAATCAAGGCATTAACATAAGTTTATAGCAAAAATAAGGCATTTGAGGACACTAAATCTATCAAAACAAAGCCCTAAATGAGTCCAAATCTCGGACTCATCAAGCATCGACAACAACATTTGCCTTACCCGGATGATAAAGAACACTCATATCATAATTCTTCAATAACTCAAGCCACATCCTTTGGTGAAGATTCAAATCTCTTTGTGTGAACACTGTTGACACCCAATTTTGACCCTCCACAATATAAATTAATTATCGAACTTCTTCAATTCCAAATGATTTAAAATAATTAGTTTCTATAAAACTCAATATTTTGAAGTTATTTTTATGTAATTTAGTCACTTTTGGAATTTTAAAATAATATATACATATATTCTTATATTTTTTTTATATAATTGGTATATTTTATGAATGTTGGAAAATAATCTCAAAAGATTTTATTTCTTAGTTAAATACTTTATTAAATTAGTTTAGTTTAAAGTTATGGTTATAGTTTTGAATACTTTGGTTTATAATTGAAGCTTGTTAATTAATTAATAACAATTTTTCGTATTTTAATTTCGATTGATTTCAACCAATTGCCTCAATTTGGTCGAAAATGCAATGCAAGTGGTCAAATCCTAAATCAAAATGGCTAATTTTTAAATCATCAGACCTTTTCCTTTAAAACCATAATTCTCAATTCTTAGTCCAACTTTCATCCCATTCTTAAATGGAAAAATTGTATAAAATATTAAACTATTAATTAAAATTAAATACTATAACCACAGTTCATTTAATTCTAATCCGTAGCAAACATTTTGCCATTCGCCTCTCTCCCCAGATTTCTCGCTCGCCACTCTCCTGATCTCGCTCGCCAGTCTCTCTCTCGCCTCTCTCACTTTATACAAACACAGATGTATAAATTATGTTTGTGTTTGTATAAAGCGAGAAAAAACTGTATATATACATATTTTTTTGTTCGCCTCTCTCCCCAGAGAATCTCGCTCGCCACTCTCCCTCCCCTCTCTCACTTTAAACAAACAAAAATATATAAATTGTGTTTTTGTTAGTATAAAGCGAGAGAAAACTGTATATACAAATACAAATACATATATTTTCGTCCTATGCGCTTATAATTATACAAATACAGATTTTTCCCTGCCCAGTTCTCCTTTGTCTTTCTCTCTTTCTCGCTTTATACAAACACAAATTATACAATTGATTCTTTTGTATAAGTATACCGATATATATATATTAATAGCCATATCAAACATAAAGTTTTCTATGTAGCGCAATTATACAAACTATAGCTATAGCATACAAATATGATTTTTATGTTTGCTAAACCTAAAATTTACTCTAACGGTGTGTTTGGTATGAAGGAAAATGTTTTCCAATTTTCTCATGTTTGGTTGGGTAAAAATATTTTGAAAAATATTTTCCATATCAACTCATTTTCCTCAAATTTAAGGATAATGACTTCCCTTCAAAAATTAAGGAAAACATTTTCCAAAACTTTCCTCTAACTTCAAATTACAATTTTTTGTTGAAAAAATCAATTTTGTTTATTGAAAAAATCAATTTTTTTGTTGGAAAAATAAATTTAAAGCTTATTTTTAAAAAAATTTCAACTTCAATTTTTTATTTTTTTACCCACCCTCATCCCGACCCCCCTCCTGCTCCGTACCACCACCCTCCCGCCAGCCCCCCATCAAAAAAAGAATTTTAAAGTTTTTTTTAAAAAATATTTTCAATTTCGAATTTTTATTTTTTTACCTCACTCCACCCCTACCCCTGACCCCCCCCCCCTCTCCCCCAAAAAAAAATTTAAAGTTTTTTTTTGAAAAAAAAATTTAATTTCAAATTTCTATTTTCACCCCACCCCGCCCCAACCCTCGACACCCCCCCCCCCCCGAAAAAAATTAAAGTTGGTTTTTAAAACATATTTACAATTTCAAATTTTTATTTTTTCACCCCACCCCTACCCAGGACCCCCCCCCCCCAAATCAGCCCCCCACCCCCTCCAAGAAAAAAATTAAGTTTGTTTTTAAAAATTATTTTTTTAATTTCAAATTTTTATTTTTTTACCCGATCTCACCCTCCCACCCTCCCCCAAAAAAAAATTAAGTTTATTTTTAAAAAATATTTTCAATTTCAATTCAAAAATTATTTTATACTCTCTAGTAAAAATAACCTGACCTGTAAATGGACCTTTATGGGCTTCTAAAATATCTTTTAGTCCATGACCAATACCCTAGTTGGTCCTATACATGTGACCCGCTATCAAGAAAAGAATTGCAATAGCTAAATGGTGATGGGCAATATCAGTCAGCCACAGACCCCCAGTTACTAGATCTAATCCTCCATGAAAAGTAAAAAA
>JAJONR010007549.1:12500-21951 GCA_029582245.1 Solanum etuberosum
TCCCTCTCTCCCTTATCCATTCGTACAAGAACCTTCAAGAATCGTCTAGGTGGAGGCATTTCCTTGCGATATTGTCCTTCTCCCAAGATGGAACGGTTCTCCTCTTGATTCCGTTGAGAGTTGGTACGATGCAAGCTATCCAACCATATTCTCCAAGTAATGCGTTTGAATTTTGAATTCAAATTTGTTCCAAATTCTCACCCGATTCTGCCTCCACTTCTTTCTATATATATGCCTCTCCCTTTACTGTTTAGGAGAGGTTTTGACGATATTGTTTTCCATCACCTGAGATAGTTTTTGACCCTCCAAGAACACATAATTTCTCCTCGGAAAATAGGGAGATTTTAGAGATTGAGAACCTCTCAAATAGCTTCACAAGAATTGAATTTAGGGGAAATTTTTTGGTTTCTGAAATCCGTACGACTCTCCGGCGAAACCTTGTTGTGGTAGTGGAGTTGCTTTGTGGTCAAGCTCATTGGTCCCAGAACGTTGCTCCAAGAAAGGTAACCTCATTTCATTTTCTATCCCGATTCAGTATCATGTGACATATATTTAAGATTTGGTTTAAATCATGTCGTTAGGTGTATTTAGTTCTTTTTTTAGTGTTCTATAAATCTCATGCTCATCATGGCAGAAGCTGTTTTTTGCTTAATAGTATTGTGACTGGCTATTTCTTTGATAGTTTCTTCATCGTTTGCCTTGCTTTCCGAACTTAGATATTGGTTTGATTGATATATCTGACATAGCCTTTCCTTCGGTTCATATTTATTATGGATTAACTTGAGGTTTCATCTATTGGATTAGTTTGAATCACTATAGTGTGCAGTTTAAATTGGTTTAACATTCATTGGGTTTCAATTTTGAATGCATTGGTTGTATAGTTTGGATTTTTTACTGTATATTTTTGTTTTAGTCAATACAATGTAGACGTAATTGTGGTCTTGGCTCTTTCTCTTTTGTTTTGATTCGTAGTTTCAAACTCCTATAATATTAGCCTAATCTCATGTAATACTTAAATTTAACCTCTGATTTTACATGCCTGAGGGTTGTGCATGTTTATTTATTGTGTTTTTTTCTTTTGGTTTCAAGGCATGGTGTTATGATTATAACCTGCTTGTTTCTGTGATCCACAACCTCATTGCTAAAACCTCTCATCCTTTCCGTGATAAGCTTTGTTTTCTGACCAGGTGAGCTTAGCATAGTCTATGGATGATTTGAATCCGTGACCTAATGCTCGATTTGTTGTTCATGTCAAATTAGTTTAGACACTGCCTTATATTCATGTGTCGTTGTTTGGTTATCAACTTTCAATCAAAAAATGTTGTTCATAAAGCCTTCTGGCATATTGCCTTCTGTCAATATTTCTTTTGATACATTATAGTTAATGTTCGAGGAAGTAGATTTAGGGAAGAGGTGTCAGGATCATTCATGTGCTTAAAAGTGTTTTAACTGCTTGGTAGTTTAAAATATTTATATATTTGTCCATGCATCACTATTGTCTTTATTTTTATTAGATTGATGCATGTTTAGAGTTTCATTGTTCACCCATTATGTGCTTTTCGATAAAGTGAATGGTATTAATTGTCTTCTGATTTTTTTCCTTTACTTTTTCTCGCATTGGACTCTTTTCTCATTTGCATCTCCGAGTTGAGTTGGAACTCAACATATCTATTTTCGAGTCAGCCTCATTTTTTAGATACAAGCAAGGGAAGCTGATATACAGAATGAAAAGAAGTTGGTACAGGTCTTGGAAGTCCAAAAAGTGGACTGTATACACTAAGGGGTCGTTTGGTAGAGTGTGTAAAAATAATGCTAAATAGAGTGTATTAATAATATTTGTATTAGCAATGCATGTATTAATTATGCTTGCATTAATTATACATAGATTATTTTTATGCATTGTTTGATTTGATGCATTAAATATAGAATGCATTACATTAAAAAAATTATTTACAAAGATACCCTTCACTATTATGGTGGAAAAGATATAAAAAAGGTATTGAGGGGCAATTGGGTCTTTAATTGAGTTAATGCATACATTAAAATCATTACATTGCTAATACCTAAAAATTTGTGGTATTAGCAATACACACCTTAATACACAATAGAGTGTTTAGTTATACATAGGTTGGAAAAGAGTATCAAACAAGGTACTAGTAATACACAAGGCTAATATATGCATAATTTTTTCAAATACACTCTACCAAACGACCCCTTAGTATACATGATACACAGGTCAAAATGCAGCAAATACAGGGTTGAAGGCAAAATTATAAGATTTGGAAGCTAAAGTGAGTTGTATACGCTTAGTATACAGTCTGATATACTGAAAATGAGCCAGTATACAGCCTATATACAGTGGTATACATTCAATGTACACACAAATTTTCAGGGGCGAAAATGGGCACCGCCCAATTTCTTTTGCATAGCAGGTCCGGGCAGCAGTTAAATGGGTTAAAACCAACCCATCTATTTTAAGCAGGCTCATTTTAGGCTTGGACAGGTGTGGGCCAAAAGCCCAATACATTGAAATTTGGGCAAAGGCCCAAATTTGAACTATTTCAGCCTTAACTCTTATTATTTGTATTAACACTATTTTTTTTGTTTCAATTTTGTTTAATTTAATTGAATCCCCAAAAGGTCATCTTTTTCTTTTTATATTAATTGAAATACTCGAGTTCTTATTTAATTATTTACTTACTTACGTTGTTCAATAAAAACTCATTTCCTAAAAATTGTTTTAAGCTCGTTTCCTTTTCAAGCAATATTTAAAATAGGCTTTCTTTATTTAAATATTTTTAAAATTAGTCAAAAATTCAATTTTCAAGTCGTAGGACAACTGCGTGTTAGCGTACACTTCAAATGCCTAACACCTTCTTGAAGTGTACATGTGAACCCCGAACCCTCCTTTTATTTTAATTGATTTATTATGTTTGAATCTTTTGGAAATTCTAAGTTTTCTTAAAAAATTAAGTGGCGACTCATTGAAAATATCGATTTTTTTAACAAGTTAAATTGATTTTTCAAAACTAAGTCTCTTGTTTATTTTCTTTTAATGTGAAAACAAATATGTATTGCAACTCCTATGATCGGTGAACACATTCACATGAATTCCATAAATATAATGTCTCCAAATCTTCAAAGAAAAAACCACCGCCGCTAATTCCAAATCATGAGACGTATAAATTTTTTCATGCACCTTCAATTGCCTCGAAGCATTAAGCAATTATCTTACCATATTGCATCAAGATACAACCAAGATCAATTCGTGGCTGGCACCTGCAGTTTTCCAAAAATCTTATTTTACTTTCCTTTTTCGGATACGGGGTGTTACAATATCTCCCCCTTGGGACCATTCGTCCTCGAATGAAATTTAAATTGATTCTAAAAAATTAGGAGAGGAACTAACAACCAACCTAAGAATGCAATGCATGTAACCATGGAGGAACTATCGACTCCAAGCTAGGACATTCTCAAAACATCATAAGAGGGGTGAAACTAACTCTAACAGCCCATCATGCATGCAATGCATATATACACGGAGGAAACATCAACTCCAAGCTAAACATACTAAAATGCACCATAAGGAAGTAGGAACTACATCTAGCAACCCAATATGCATGAATTTTCAAAATTTCTTATGTTCAAGGAGGAACTACCTTCTCCAAACTAAAAGCATGCTCAACAAAATCTCATGGAGCCTATATGCAATTCACTCTCAAAAAGCATAGCTAAAGAATGTTCATCAATTCATCTCATGAAGTCTATAGGCAACTCATACTCAATGCACAACAACATGAGGAAAATCAAGCATGTAAATTCATTTTCTTTCAAAACACAAGTTTTCATGAACATGCATAATATAAGAAAATCATGGAAACACATAAAACACATGACTCCAAAACAAAGGTCAAACCAAGAGGAATTCATTACCTCAAGCTAGAGTAGGAGTAGAAGGAAAGAGATGAGGATATCGGGACATCATATCGGCCTCAGCCTCCCAAGTAGCACTCTCAACTAACTGATTCCTCCACAATACTTTCACGGAAGATACTTTCTTGTTTCTCAACTTCTTGACTTGCCGGTCTAAAATCTCAATTGAAACTTCCTCATAAGAAAGACTGTCATCAACTCCCAACCCTTCTAAGGAAACTATGGATGTTGGCTCACCAACACATTTATTCAACATAGAGACATGGAAAACCGGATGCACCGATGCCAACTCATTTGGCAAATCTATCTCATAAGCAACCTTACCAACACGCCTCAAAATCTGATACAGGCCTACATATCGGGGACTAAGCTTTCCTTTCTTACCAAACCTCATTTACACCATTCATGGGTGAGATTTTCAAGTAAATCCAATCATGAATGTGAAACTCAAGATCCCTTCTTCTCACATCGGCATAGGACTTTTGCCGACTTTGAGTCGTTTTCAACCTTTCTCTAATAAGTCAAACTTTCTCTATGGCCTCATGTACCAATTCGGGACCTATTAGGTCAACTTCACCCACCTCAAACCAACCTATGAGAGATCTACACTTCCTACCATATAAGGCCTCAAATGGAGCCATATCAATACTCGAGTGATAACTATTATTATAGGCAAACTCAATCAATGGCAAATGGTCATCCCAATTACCCTTAAAATCAATCACACAAGCTCTTAACATATCTTTCAAAGTTTAAATAGTACACTCCGCTTGCCCATCGGTTTGAGGATGAAAGGCCGTGCTAAACTTAACCTTAGTGCCAAGACCCTTTTGGAATGACTTCCAAAATTGAGAAGTGAATTGGGTACCATGATCGGAAATAATGGACAAAGGCACTCCATGCAACCATACCATTTCTCTCAAGTATAACTTGGCATAGTCCTCCGTCGAACAAGAAACCTTGACGGGAAGGAAATGAGCCGATTTCATCATCCGATCTACTATCACCCAAATCGAATCATGTTGTCACTGGGTGGGAGGCAAATCAACAATAAAGTCCATATTTAAGTCTTCCCACTTCCAAGTAGGAATGCTAATATCTTGGGATAAGCCTCCCAATTTTTTATGCTCAACATTTACTTGTTGGCAATTTGGGCACTTAACCACAAATCCCACAATATCCTTCTTCATACCATTCCACTAATAGACCTTCCATAAATCACGGTACATCTTGGTGGCTCCCGAGTGAATGGAATACCGCAAACTATGGGCTTCTGACAAGATCTTTTCCCTCAAGTCATCAACATTTGGAACACATAAATGACCTTGGTATCTAAGTACCCCATCTCGCCCTTGGGAGAAAGCCTCAACGGATTTCTTAAGCACCGCTTCTTTCAATTCTACCAAAATTGGATCAAGACCTTGCTTGGCTTTCACATCCGCCACAAAAGATGATTCGGAACCATTGTGAACCATAACACCCCCTTTGGTGGAGTCCACTAATAGAACACCTAGTCGTGCCAATATATGAACATCTCGAACCAACTCTTTGTTTTCTTCTTCAATATGAGCAACACTACCCATAGATAATCGACTAAGAGCATCCGCTACCATATTAGCTTTACCGGGGTGATAAAGAACACGCATGTCGTAATCTTTCAATAACTCAAGCCACCTTCTTTGGCGAAGATTCAAATCTTTTTGGTTAAACACATATTGCAAACTCTTGTGGTTGGTGAACACATCTACATGCACACCATACAAATAATGCCTCCAAATCCTTAAGGCAAAAACAACCGCCGCTAATTCAAGGTCATGGGTAGGATAATTCTTCTCATGTACTTTAAGTTGCCTTGAGGCATAGGCAATAACTTTCACATTTTGCGTAAGCACACACCCTAGCCCATTTCTCGAGGCATCACAATAAACCATAAAACCATCTGTCTCTTCCGGTAAGGTCAACACCGGAGCAGAAGTAAGTCTATCTTTCAACTCTTGAAAACTCTTTTCACACCCTTCAGACCATATGAATTTAGCCTTCTTTTGAGTTAAAGCCGTCAAAGGAGAGGCAATTGAAGAAAATCCCTCAACAAACCTTCTATAGTAACCGACCAAACCCAAGAAACTTCTAATATCCGAAGGAGTTAGAGGTCTAGGCCAACTCTTGATCGCATCCGTCTTCTTAGGATCTACCTCAATACCCTTGCTTGAACCAATATGACCATGGAAAGCTGCGGACCTTTACCAAAATTTACATTTGCTAAACTTCGCAAAAACTTGTTGGTCCTTAAGAACTTGCAACACGATCCTCAAATGATCAATATGCTCATTCTCACTCCTTGAGTAGATCAAAATATCATCAATGAACACAATTACAAACATGTTGAGGTATTGTCTAAAAACTCTATTCATCAAGTCCATAAACGCTGCCGGAGCATTAGTAAAACCAAACGACATTACTAGGAACTCAGTGACCATACCGAGTTTGAAAAGCTGTCTTCAGAATGCCATTTTCCCTCACCCTCAATTGGTGATAGCCCGATCGAAGATCAATCTTAGAAAAATAACTTGCCCCTTGAAGTTGGTCAAATAAATCATCTATCCTTGGAAGATGATACTTATTCTTAATAGTCACCTTGTTCAACTGAAGATAGTCAATACACATACGAAGAGAACCATCCTTATTTCTAACGAACAAAACTGGAGCACCCCATGGAGAGATACTCGGTCGGATGAAGCCCTTATCCAACAAATCCTCCAATTGTTCTTTCAACTCCTTAAGTTCTGCCGGAGCCATTCGGTAAGGAGGAATACAAATAGGTTACGTATCTGGGAGAAGGTCAATACCGAAGTCTATTCCCCTCTCGGGAGGAATATCGGGTAAGTCATCTGGAAACACTTCCAGAAACTCTTTTACACTGGGGACCGACTCAAGAGAAGGGGTTTCAGAATCTACATCCCTCACCCTAACTAGATGGTAAATGCAACCCTTAGAAATCATCTTTCTAGCTTTAAGACAAGAGACAAATTGACCCTTAGGCATATAATTTCCCCCCTTCCACTCTAGGACAGGTTCATTTGGAAACTGAAACTTGACTACACCAATCAATAGAAGCATAACATGAGTGCAGCCAATCCATACCCAAGATGACATCAAAATCTAACATATCAAGCTCTACCAAGTCAATAAAAGTAACTCTATGGGACACTTTCTATAGACCATCTTAGCCATAATACAATCACCAACATGAGTAGAGACAAAAAAAAGTTATAACAACACAACAGGGAGGACATCAAACCTCTTTGCCACATATGGGGTCACAAAAGACAAAGTAGTACCGGGATCAAGTAAAACATATACATTAAGTTGAAAAACTTTCAATGTACCGGTAACCACATCGGGCGAACTCTCTTGCTCACCACGAGTCTGAAATGCATAGAAGTGGGTTTGCTTAGGAGCATTGAAACCCGAACCAATAGGAGGAGATTGCTTTCCCTCATTTTGTGACCACTTTTTCCACATCCGAAACAACCATCCGTGTCGGCTAGGCACTTACCATCGTGCTTCCTTCCACACTTAGTACAAGTAGACCTAGACAATGAAGATCCACTACCATTACCTCCTTGAGGCTTAGGGTTAGACACCATATCTTGGTGGATCTTTGGAGGAGCATTAAGGGAATCTCGGCTGGAAAACCTTTGTCGGAATCTAGGACGACCTTGTTCATCGGACCTTGCATGAGAGAAATTTCTATTATCGGTCTTAGCCCTCTTTACCTCTCTAGACTTTTTCTTAAGTTTTTTGCTCCTCAATTTGTTGTGCATGCACCATGAGATGAGAGATGTCCATGTCATGAATGAGCATGGCGTTTCGGCACTCATTAACCACCATCTCGGATACACCTGAAATGAACTTACTCATTCTAGCCCTTGAATCCGCAACCATTGTTGGAGCATATTTCAACAATTGAGTGAACTTTAGAGCATACTCCCTCACACTCATACTCCCTTGTCGGAGGTTAATGAACTCAAGCACCTTGGCTTCACTCATCTCTAGGGGAAAGAACCTATCAAGAAAAGTGGAATTAAACTTTTCCCAATCAAGAGGACCCGCATCTTCCGGTCTCCCTTCTTTCTATTGGTTATACCATATTTGATCCACTCTTTTTAGTTGATAAGCAGCCAACTCCGCTTTTTCCACCGGCGTAACTCCCATGATCATCAAAACCTTATAGACCTCATTAATAAACTCTTGAGGATCTTCCTCAACTTTAGAATCATGAAACTCCGAAGGATTCATCCTAGTAAAGTCCCTCACTCTTGAAGCCGCTGTACCCACATTTGGGTTCACAGGAACCGCAACCTCCCTATTGGCTTGGGCCGTCACCGCTTGAGCCAACACTTAGAAAGCAGCCCTAAACTCCGCATTTGACACTTGCTCGGCCAAAGGATCGATTGGAACTTGAGGAGCTTGGGGAGGAGCTTTTTGTTCCTCATTCTCCCTCACATTCCTTCTAACATAAGCTCTTCGGTTAGCCACATCATGAAGAACATAGGATAAGGATTAGGAGAGAGACTATATAGAGTTAAAATCTATCGCACGACTTAAGAGTAATGAAAGAAGTGGAGTTTCCTAATCATCTTGTAGCCTCTCATTCATAAATATGGAGCTCTTCACACTTATGAACAAGACTCTACTAGACGTGGCTTATGAGACATCCTAGGATCATTCTAAACCTTGTGCTCTGATTACCAAGTTTGTCACGATCCAGGGGTACCCCCTAGATGTAACATGGCGTATAGAACCCCGAAGGACTCCACACAAGCCACTTAGTTCTCATAAAATAAGAAATAGAACAATAAGACTAAAACAATATCCAAGTCCAAATCATTTTATAAAAGTAAAGCGGAAGTCTAAAACACTTGCCTCATCATATCCATCTAATACAATAGAATGAAATTGGGCCTAGCTCGGAAATATATCAAGTCAACCACTAGGCACGAGACTCGGAAACCTGTCTGTCGGACCCTACATTTGGGGAAATGTTGGCAAGAGTATGCGTTAGTACAAAACAATGTACCAATTTTGATTGCCATGCATAAAACAATAAAAACATGCTAAAAGGGACATTTCATTTCATGACATGCAATTGATCAAGCTAAACATGATATAAAAGAGTTATAAAACATAAGTCATAAAATCATGGTCAATGCAAGCTAACTTCATCTTTAAAACCTTTGAACTCATGTGAGATACTTTTTGAAGTAACCTTAGTTCATTATTAATGTGGGGAATTAGCCTTAACCGACATAGAGACCATGTGAGCTATAACATGATCCCGCGGTGTCTCCCACTGTAACACCCCATAAATTTTTTGAGCTAAGACTCGAACCATCCTTCGTTGTGAGTAGTATTTTACCGAGGAATTTAAAATTTCTTAAGTGTTAAGGTCACTAGATGTATCACCTTGAGTTCCAAAAAGAACTAAATTGGAAATAGCAAAATTTGAAATTTTGCA